>JAAHCF010000161.1:0-57797 GCA_038367545.1 Beauveria asiatica | reverse complement strand
ATATTTATATTAATATAAACTTTATATTAAGAATATTATAAAGCTATTAAATAATTATAATTTTTAAGTTTATAATTAATAAAAATAAAATTTATAATAAGCTTTTATAACTAATCTTTAAAAATTTAAAAGAAGAATAATATAAATTATTTATACTTAAAAGTATATAAATATAAATAACTATATTTATTAAGACTAGTATATTAATAATAATTTAATAACTAAATAGATATTTTATTTATAAAATTAAAAGTACTTTTTAAAGTAAAATAAAAACCTACTTAAAGACTTTATAAATTTAGAAATAAATATTATTATAATATTTAAGTTAGCTTATTAGTACTTTAAATAATATCTAATAAAGTTTTACTTATACCTTAATACTTTTAAAGAGAAATTACTAGTTTTACTTAAATTTAGAAGGGTATAATAATATTTAGCTAAATTATAATTATAATTATAATAATATATAATTATTTAAGTAAATAAAAACCTAAAAATATAAAAAAAGTTATTTTAATAGTAATATATATATAAAAGACTAGGTTAAGAAAAGGTTAAAGTAATAACTATTTAATAAGAGAGGAGCCTCTAAGGAAAAGAAAAGGCTTAATATATAGTTAAAATTTAACCCTATTATCTTCTTTAATAATAAAACCTATAAGATCTTTTTATAAAAAACCCTAAATCTAAAAAAAAAGGTTCTAAAGAGACTATAAGAAAATAAGTAAACTTATATATTATTACTATTATAATAAAAAGAGTTATATTTCTTTAGAATACTTTAAAAAGAAGCTTAATACTAAATTACTTATAAGAAAAAGTAAGTAAATAATATAATTATTCTTTATATTATTTTAGTAAATTATTTATAAAAGAGAACTTAAATACCTATTAAGTTAATAAAAATAAATAAAGATAAATAAAGATATTTATATTTTAAATATTATAAAAAAATATATAAACTAAGAGCTTAATCTTAAAGAGGTTATAAATACCTTTTTATTAATAAAAAAGAGTATAAAAAATACTAATTACTATATCTTTATAATTCTTAATATAAGAAGAGGAATTAACTTAATTAGTTAAGAGTTAATATAATAATTATAACTAAAATAATCTTAAGAAACTAAAAGCTTAATAATCTAAGTTACTCTAAAATAATAAGTATAACTTAATATTTTATATAAAGTACTAGTTACCCTTACTAATTATTAAGGAATTATAAGGATATTTATTAGCTAGTATTTAACTAATAATTTATTAAAAAAGGCTAATAAGAAAGGGTATTTATTAATATTAAGTAAGTTTATTTTTAAAAAAATAAGATATTTTTATTAATATAAGAAAGGAGTATTAGTTCTTTAAAATATAAAAAACCTAAATTTAACTTAATATTCTTTAAAAGTTTATAAAGAAATTAAAAAATATTACTTTTATTTATATAATTATAGAAGTATTAAAGCTACTTTTATTCTTTAATAAAGATAAAGATAAATTAAAAACCTTTTAAGTCTATTAGATTTTAAAGAAATTATAAGAATATATAAATATATTTAATATATCTAAGATAAGAATTATTTTAAAATATAAAGAAATTAATTATATAATTAATCTTAAAAAGAGGATTATATCTTTATATAGTCTTATTTACCCTTTCTTTCTTTAAGAATTAAAGACCTTTAAGGAGTTTATTAATAATACCTTAGAAAAAGGATAAATCTATTATTTTATTAGTTTTATTAGATTACTTATCTTATTTATATTAAAATTAGATAAAATACTTTAATTATATATTAATTATAAAGGCCTTAATAAGATTACTAAGAAGAATTAATACCCTTTATTTCTAATTATAGAAATTTTAAATTATATCTTAAATATAAAGTTCTTTTTTAAGTTAAATATTAAAAATACTTATTATTATATTTAAATTAAGAAGGGAGATAAGTAAAAAACTACTTTTAATAGTTAATATAGTTATTATAAGTTCTTTATTATACTATTTAGATTAATAAATACTCTAGTTATTTTTTAAAATTATATATACTAAATAATAAGAAATTTACTTAATAAAATCTATATAATATACCTTAATAATATTCTTATATTCTCTTAAACTAAAAAAAGGTATATAAAATATTTAAAAGAAATATTAAATAAATTAAGAAAAGCTAAATTATATATAAGGCTATTAAAATATATTTTTTATAAATTTAAAATAAAGTTTTTAGACTTTATTTTTTTAGAAGAGAGAATTTAAATAAATATATTAAGAGTATAAATAATTTAAAAATAACTAAAACTAAAGACTTTTTAAGAAATTTAAATATTTTTAGACTTTTATAATTTTTATTATTAATTTAAGTTTAGTTAAATTATTATAATTTATAAAGTTTTATAAGTACTTTTAAACTAAATAAAAGGTAAATAAAATAATATATATTTTTTATATTATTCTAGTTTATAATAAAATATTAGGCTAATAAGATAAATCCTATTAATACTCTTTTATAATAGCCTAACTATATATTAAATAAAGGCCTTAACTTAAAGTTAGTTAATAACTAATAAAAAAAAATAGTATTTATAGTTATAATTATAATTTAAAGTAAAGGTAAGTAAAGAATAAATCTATTTATATTTAACTTTATAGACTTAGATAAGATATTAAAAGTAGGTTAAGAACTTATAGGTTACTTATAAGATAGCTTTTTACTAAATTAAAAAAAGAATTAATAGTAATTTAATAACTTAAAAGCTTATATACTTATTATAGTTATAAATATATAGATATATAAGATTTTAAATATAGACTTATATTTTATTATTTTATATATTTAAAATAAAAACCTAAGTTATTAAAAGAAGAAATAACTAGTTATTAAAGCTAAAGAGTACTTATAGTAAATTACTAATATAAAGTTACTTTAGTTTAAAAGGAGGATTTATATTCTAAAGAATCTAAAACTAGTCTATAAACTATTATAAACTTATTATAATAATCTATTAATAAGATATTTTAGTACTAACTAAATAATAAACCTTTTATATTAAAACTTCTTTTAATAAAATATATAAAAAAATATAGTAGATTATATAATTATATATATAGTATATTAAGTTATTATAATAAAATAATATAAGTTATATAATAAATTAAAGTTATTATTAATCCTCTTAAGACCTTAGTTATAATTAATAATAGATTTTATTATAAGACTATTATTAATATATATTAAAACTAGATAAGTAAACTTAATCTTAATTATTATTAATAGATATATAAAGTATAGTCTTCTTTTTATAGTAAATACTAATATAATAACTATATAACTAATAAAGCTATTTTATAATAAAGTTAAGTTATTATATAATATACCTAATAGTATTATCTTAGATTAAAGATCTTTATTTATAAGTAAATTTTAGTTAAAATTATATAATATTTTAAATATTTAATATTAACTATTTATTATACTTTATCTTTAAATAAATAAATAAATAGAAAAAATAAACTAAATATTAGAATATTATTTATATTACTTTATAATAAAAGTATAATATAACTAACTATACTTATTAATAATAGCTTAGTATATATATAATAATATATAAAATAATATAATAAGTAATTTACTATTATACTTATTATTTAAGTATTATCTTAAACTTAGGATTTAAGTTAAGGCTAACTTTATAAGAGAAAAGCTATTAAAGCTAAGAACTTAAGTAGAAAAATTACTAAAGTCTAAAAAGAAAATAAAAAAATACTAATAATAAGTAATATAATAATAAGTATATAATTATAACTAATAATATTAACTATTTAAATTATCTTAAGGAGATTTAGTTATATTATTTATAAAGAACTTTAAGTTTAAACTAATATAGAATAAATTAATATTATAATATATTAAGTTATTATAGATATTAAAGAAAATTAGTATATAGGTATATTAACTAGTCTTATTAGAGTAATATTCTT
The DNA here is from genome assembly GCA_038367545.1 of Beauveria asiatica. Taxonomy (NCBI): domain Eukaryota; kingdom Fungi; phylum Ascomycota; class Sordariomycetes; order Hypocreales; family Cordycipitaceae; genus Beauveria; species Beauveria asiatica. The sequence continues at coordinate 53,809 of JAAHCF010000161.1, read as the reverse complement.
AAATTTATAATATATTTTATATTAGTTTATTAAAATCTTAAAAAGGGGAATTTTATAAACTACTATTAATACTAAAACTTAATAACTTAAAAGAAGAATAAGAAGTTAAGAATATTATAATATATAAAATTATAAATTAATTAATACTTTTCTTAGTAAAATAAAAAGGATAACTAGTAAAATATAATAAATAGTTAATAAAAAAAAACCTAATAAATATATAAAAATACCTATAAAACTATTAACTATAAGTTAATAAAATACTATATAAAAGAGGAAGGCTAAGAAAAACTAAATAATATTATTTAAATTTACTAAAAGATTATATTAAACTTATAAAAAAGAAAAGAAAAATAAAAAGAAATTAATATAAAATAATATATATTTATTATATTATTATATTATAAATATAAATTATAATTTTTTCTAATTTATTAATATTAATAGAAAAAGCTATTAATAATAATACTAAATATCTTTATCTTTAATTATATTTAATTAGCTCTTAGTTAAGGTATAAGATATTTTAAATAGTTAGTTAAAGTTAAGAAACCTAACCCTTTACCTAAATAAAAGTCTACTTATAAGTATTAAGTATTATATAGTATTATATTTAAGTACTTTACCTAAGTTAAACTATAGCTTAATAAAGAATTAAGAGTACTTACTTTAATATTCTTTATAATACTTATAAGATTATAAGAGTATTAATAATAATTATAATAAGAGTTAAAACTTTATATAAGATTTAAAGTTATCTTAATTAATTATTAATATTAAGTAAAATTAAAAAGAAAATTTAAGCTATTATTATAAAAATATAAATACTATATATATATATTAATAATAATATAATTAAGTTAATCTTAATTAGGTTATATTTTATAATATATTTATAAAAAAATTAGTTAAATAAAAAGCTTATTAATAAAGAAAAGAAATTATATAAGTAAATAACTTTTTTAGTTTATATAATAATATATATATTATTAGAAGATAATAATATAATTAAAAGAATATTATATTAAAAAAGAAACTTAAAAAGATTTCCTTATACTATAAATACCTAATAACTCTTAATTAATAAAGCTAAATACTATATATAAAAGTAATTAGTATTATTTACTAGTTTTATTTAATTAAATAGAAAAGTAATTAAAAATAAACCTTTATTTATACTATTAGAGGTTATTTTATTATTTATATTTAGAGAGTACTTTTATATATTAAAGTACTTTAATTTATTATTAAGGAAGTTATCCCTTTTTTTATTATTAAAATCCTTATTAGTATTAAAATAAACTAATAAAAGTATTATATATACTTATAAAAGGAGACCTTATAAGAAATAACTTAATAATAATTAGATATTATATAAAGTTAACTTAAAAAAAGTTAAATATAAAGTTTCTAACTTAATTAAAAGCTATTTAAATAGTATCTTTATTTATCTTATTATACTAATTAATAAAAGTATTAATAACTTTAGTAAGTTATTCTTTACTCTTAACTAAGGAAATAAAAATAAATAAATTAATTATAAAAGTATAATAAATATTTTTAAAGGTACTTTAAATATAAGACTCTTCTTATAGCTTATTAGTAATAAGTACTAATTAAGGGTCTAATAGAGGTTATATAATTATAGTCTTAATAATAAGCTATATATTAATAGCTTTTTACTCTTCTTTAATACTTTAAGAAGCTAGTAATAAAGTAAACTACTAAGCTTAAGTAGGCTAATTAAAGGGGCTAATTAATAAGGGAATTAAAATAGTAATAATAAGCTAACTTAGGGTAGTTTATATAGCTAGAGTAATATAAGGAATAAAGGCTTATTAGTTAGTCTTAGACTTTTAGTTAAGAAACTACTTAACTAGGTTAATAAAAAAGAAAAAGAAAAAGATTACTAGTTAATATACCTCCTAATCTTTTAGAAAGTTAAAAGCTTATATATATTTAACCTCTTTAAGCTATAATAAAGCCTTAGTTAAGGAATTAAAAGACTAGATTATAATATTAAAAATAGCTAAAGTAACTAGACTAAGAATTATACTTAGAGTTATAAATAATAGTATAATAAGGTTATTTATTAGTTTATTATTAAAAAAGATTATTATAAGAGAAGAAAAAGAATTTCTTATATAAAGAGTATTATAAGAGCTTATTTAAGAAGGAATTAAGTAATTATAAGTACTTTAAAAGTAATATATAGTAACTTATATTAAAGAAGAATCTTAAGAAGAAGAGATTATTATAAAATTATTAATAAAGTTTATAAAATAAATATTATAAAGTATATTAGTTATAAATATAATAATAAAGTAAAAGTAAATAGACTAAATAAAAAGGGTTTTTAAAATAAAATAAAGAAGTTATAAAAAAGAAAAAACCTAAGCTTTAAGTTAAAAAAAATATAACTCTTATATATTACTTTTTATTACTAACTAGCTAAGTAGAAAATATTATTATTTATAATAATAAAAGTAAAGTAAGTATATTATTATAAAGTTTATATAAAATTACTTAATTTATAAGTATAAAAAGTATATTAAAGTTTTTATAAAAATCTAAAGAATTTAATTTAATTTTAAAGAAGTTACTAGTACCTAATAAAGTACTTATTAAAAGGAGGATAATTATAATACTTAACTTATATTATTATTAATAAGTATAAATAAAGTATAAAAAGGTAAAGACTTAATAATAAGTTACTAATTTTATAATTATAATAAAAAATAATTAAATTAATTATAACTTAATAAATTTATATACTTAAAAAGAATAAGCCTATTAATATATATATTTATTATTAAATTAATTATAACTTAATAAATATTTAAAGATAAGTTATTAATTAAGTAATTAATAAAAGAGGCTTTACTTTATTAAAAATAAGGAATAAAGTCTTAAGGTAGACTTAATATTAGTTTAATAAAAAATTAAAGTTAAGTTATAATCTTAGTTATAAAAAAATATATATAAAGAAGATAATACTAAGAAGATAAAGCTTATTAAGCTTTAGTCTTAAGAGTCTATAAAATATACTTCTTCTTATCTTTTACTTTTATAATCCTATTTCCTTACTTAGCTTATCTTATACTATTATATAAAAAAAGTAACTAAATAACTAATAAAGATAATAATAATAGTATTATTTTTTCTTTTTCTTTAGCCTTAGGGTATAATTTATATACTTTCTTAATAATAAGATTTAGCTTATATAGCTAAATTCTTAATTTTCTAAAGACTAATTTAATAGATTTTTCCTTTAATATTAAATAGTATATATTATTAATAATTAATAAGAATTCTAGCTTAGTTAATTAATTAATACTATTATAAACTAATATATTAACTATCTTAAAATAATAATACTTTATAAAAGAAAAAATAATTATATTAAGAGGCTAAAGAAGATATATTAAATATAAAAAAAGCTTAAAAATAAAGATATTATTCTTTTTAGTATATATTAAGAATTTATATATATAATAAATTAAATAATTATTAATAATTAAGAGGTATTATACTAAAAAACCTTTATTTTTAATATATTAATTAAAAAATTTAAACTATTTAAAGTTAATCTTATTATTTAAATAACTATTATTTAATACTATAATAATTACTTTATCTAAAAGCTCTTTAACTATATATTATAAGCTTAAATATACTTTAGTTTATAATATAAAAAAAGGTACTTTAATAAAGTCTTTTATAGTTAAGATTATTTTAATAGAAGTTACTAATTCTTAGTTAATAAGAATTAAGCTTTAAAAGTAGTTTTTTTTATATAAGCTTATAATATAATTACTTTATATATTTTTAATATAAAATTTATTTTATTTATATTCTAAATATAATTAGTAATAATATTTTTATTTATAATAGTTTTTTAAAGTTAGTAAAAGTATTTTTTAATAATAATAATATATTTAGTTTCTAATCTTATAAAATCTTATTTTTTAATTTAAAATATATTAAGATTATAATATTTAATAAAGTTATTTACTTAATATAATTTAATATAATTTAGTTAAAAATTTTATATAAAAAAGTATTTTTTAATAAAAAAGTTTATTATATTTATTATTTATTATTTTAATATTATTAAATTTAAATTATTTATATATTTAATTATATTTAAAAGTACTTTTTTATTTAATATAAATAACTTTATATTATATAAATATATTAGCCTTAAGCTATTAATATTATTAAGCTATTAATATAAAGTACTTTATAATATATTAAATTACTAAGTTATTTATATAATAAGAAATTTAAGATTATTTTATAAAAATACTAAATAATTATTTATAATACCCTTAAAATTTTATATTATAATTTAAATTATAATAATAATTATATATAATCTAAGAATATATACGCTAAAAAGTGGCTATAGGGCTATATAGGCTAAAAGTGGCTACCTGGCTATCTAGCACCTAATAGCGGAGCGGTGGGTGCGTGGCACGTGTAGCACCTAATAGCGAAGCGGTGGGTGTAGTAACACTCTTTTATTACTTAAGCCTACCGCTAAACAACGATCTTTATAAGCGCTTTCTACGCTAAACTATCGAGCATCCCATCGGCAGTACCTGCGACTTTAGGAGCAACAAAGCGCGCAAAATGCTGCCCCCAATTCCCAGTCTCAATGACTACGGTCTCTCGAACACGCATGGTTTTCTTCCGAGCGAGCTGCCGCTAGCACGACTCCCCGACCCCTACTACAACAAGTGGGAAGCCATAGCCGCAAATCTGTCAGCGTTGATTCTCAGCCGCCGACTTCGCGGTGTCATCGACCGGCTACCTGTGCTTGCAACTATTGGCCTCGAGCACGATGCGGAGTGGCGCCGCGCATACTCGATTCTTTGCTTCATGACCCATGGCTATATTTGGGCCGGTGATTCGCCCATGGATCGCATTCCGCCACAGATTTCTATCCCACTTCTAACAATATCTCACCGTCTCGAGATCCTTCCAGTGGCAACATATGCTGCTGTCTGTCTCTGGAACTTCAAACCGTTATTCATGAACGAGGACATTGATAATTTGGAAAATTTGGCCAGCCTCAACACTTTCACGGGCTCCATGGACGAATCCTGGTTTTACTTGGTTTCAGTTGCTATCGAGGCTCGCGGTGCGCCTGTGCTTGATCTGGGGATTACCGCAATGAAGGCAGCCAGACGCAATGACAGTGCCCTGGTTACGAACTGCCTGTGCGCGTTCGCTGAACGCCTGACCGATCTCACAAGTCTTCTTCAGCGTATGCATGAGAATTGCGATCCCACAGTGTTTTATCATCGGATACGCCCATACCTGGCGGGCAGTAAGAACATGGGTGAGGCAGGCCTGCCTCATGGTGTTGTGTATGAGGACGGCTCGGGCGTCGAAGTGTACCGACAATACAGTGGAGGCAGCAATGCTCAGAGTAGTTTGATCCAATTTTTTGATATTGTCCTCGGCATTAAGCATCTCCCTACCGGGCAGTCAGCAACGACCCACGAAGCCATGGCGAAGCGAAACAACTTCATACAGGACATGAGAGGCTATATGCCGGCACGCCATGCAAAGTTTCTCAATGACTGCGAGGATGTGGCCAATATCCGTTCCTATGTTGAAAGCAATACTGGCGATGATAGGTTGTGCCTTGCATATGATGCGTGCCTTGCGATGCTCAGCGCATTCCGCGACAAGCACATTGCTATTGTCACTAGATACATTATAAACCCATCGCGAGAAGTCCGGGCGCGCAGCTGCAGCCCCGAGGCGGCTCGTGGCCGCAATAACATAGCTGTCGCGTCGCGGAAAGAAGATGGCAAATTGCAAAAGGGCACTGGCGGGACTGCCCTCATTCCTTTTCTCAAGCAGGCTAGAGATGAGACCGGTGCTCCAGCAATAGCAGAGTGGACAAGGCAATTTATGAAGCACCAAGTGAGAACCTCTGGTCAAAGCGATCTATTTGCAACGAAGCGAGATGAATCGGTGTTGCCAAGGGCAGATGAGGTTTCTGTCAGCGGACTGGCGCAAACATGGACTATGGAAGATGAAATGGGAGGAATTTGCCAATTTTGATACTGCAAGTGGAATGCGTATTCATGGACTTCCAAAATAAAGACCTAACTAGCCGTCCTCGACCGAGGTCAGAGATAACCTGTCCCAGATCCGTTAGCCACACATAACCTGACTATCACTAACCTGACTAGCTAACCACACTAGGGCTTTACTAGGGTTTTACTATAGCGTGTATATACTATAGTTTTTAAAAGTTTTTACTTAATAATAGGATATATAACTTTATTATAATTTACTTTTTATATATAAATATAAATTTTATAATATTTAAAAAAAAGAATAAAATATTTTATTATTATTATTATTATTTATAAAAGATTTTAAAATTATAATATTAATTAAATATTAATTTATTTATTATTAACTAAAATATAATAAGTAAATATAAAAAATAAATATTAATAAATTATTATTAAAATATTAGAATAAGAATTTTTATTTAAATATTTTTATTTTTTAAAAATAAAATAAAGAATTTAAAAATAATATTAATTTTTTTTATTAATTATATTACTTTTAAATTAAAATTTAATATATATTATATATAAAAATTATTTATATATTATATTATATAAATAATAAAATTACTTTATATAAATAATAATACTTAAATTCTATAAAAAAATATATTATTAAGTATTATATTATATAAAGTACTAAGTATTTATATAATATATATCTTATAACTTTAGAGTTCCCTAAGGGGTTTATATTTTCTATCTTTTTCTTACTTAGATTTTATTACTTACTCTTTTCTTCTCTTCTCTTTAGTTAAGCGATAATACTTCTTACTAAATAAGTACTAATAGCTAGATTATACTAAACCGCTACTAGAGTAAATAGAAATAATTACATCTTAAGCTCTGAAATAAATAAAGAGTAATGCGATAGAGAATCAAAGACTGTTTGTCAACCTTCGCCATGTGCTGTGCTCATTGTCGCCTCTCGTGCCTCCTGAGCTCAGGCGATTCAGATTAGTCAGTAGCCAATTTGAGTCCTTTTTTGGACTAGCGCCCGAATCAGCCTCACGCAATAATAGCCTGACCAGATCTTCGCCGTGATGTTGTGCCTATTTCCGCAAAGCGCCAGTCAACCCGACGCCATTTCCCAGCCTTCCCCTGCGCAATTGTGCGAAGCTAGGTTGATCAGTCGCGTGCATTGTGTCATTCAGCTTCTGTGCTCAGATGCATGCGTAGGCCAACAGGAGCTTGGCCTAAACTGAATCCCTTGCCACCGATTCTCGGCGCGTCCAACAAATTGAGCACAAACATCAAGCGCAACCCCGTCGCCCAAATCTGCTCATCGGGGTTTGGAGAGGCCTGACTCACGGAAGAAGCCGCTGTTGCGGCAGTTAATATCGCCCACGATGGCAGACTACGAGGATGAATACGACTACGAAAACTACGAGGAAGAAGATTCGGGCATCACCCCTGAAGATTGTTGGACCGTCATCTCCTCTTTCTTCGAATCCAAGGGCCTTGTCTCTCAGCAAACTGCCTCCTTTGATGAATTTACTCAGTCGACTATCCAAGATCTTGTCAGCGAGTACTCAAAAATATCTCTCGACCAACCCAACCCGCCCTCCAACGACGACCGGAAGATAAGCGTCCGCCGATACGAGATCGAGTTTGGCAGCATCATGGTATCAAGGCCTTCGATCAGTGAGACCGATGGAACCGTGACTTCGCTTCTACCATACGAGTGCCGCGATCGTAACCTGACCTATGCGGCGCCGGTTTACATCAAGATAACCAAAAAAGTGCAAGCTGCTGTGGAAACGGAAATACCTTTGCACGAGCTAGATGACGCTCAACAGACAGAGTACGCCAAAACTGGCGAGCTGCCTACACGATTGGCCTGGAGATCGGAGGACGCGCCAGAGCCCGAAAATGCCAACAAGCCTGATGCCTGGAAGGACATGGTCTTCGTCGGGAAAATGCCGGTCATGGTCAAATCTAAAGTCTGCCATTTAAGCCGCGAGCATGACGAGAATCTATTTCTTGTCAATGAGTGCCCATACGACCAGGGCGGTTACTTCGTTATCAATGGAAGTGAAAAGGTGCTTATCGCCCAAGAGCGTTCCGCCGCCAATATTGTTCAGGTTTTCAAGAAGGCTCAGCCCAGCCCTTATACCTACACCGCCGAAATCAGAAGCGCTCTGGAAAAAGGCTCGCGTCTCATCTCCAGCATGATGCTAAAGCTCTACGGGAAGGGTGAGTCGGCTCGTGGCGGCTTCGGTCAAACGATTCATACAACTCTTCCATTTGTCAAATCAGACCTTCCTGTAGCCATTGTATTCAGAGCACTTGGCGTTGTCTCCGACGAGGATATTCTCAACCACATTTGTTACGACCGAAAAGACTCTCAGATGTTGGAAATGCTTCGGCCTTGTATCGAGGAAGCTTTCTGCGTTCAAGACCGTGAAGTCGCTCTCGATTTTATTGGTAAGCGTGGTAATCGGGATCAGGCCGGTCTTGGGCGCGATAAACGCATTCGTGTGGCACGCGACATTCTTCAGAAAGAAACTTTGCCTCACATCTCCCAGGAAGCTGGTAGCGAGACCCGCAAAGCCTTCTTTATCGGTTATATGGTCCACAAACTACTCCAATGCGCTCTGGGGCGTCGGGAGCCTGACGACAGAGACCACTTCGGTAAAAAGCGTCTTGATTTAGCAGGTCCACTACTTGCGAAACTCTTCCGCGGTATCATGCGCCGAATGCACTCAGAGCTCGCGAATTACCTGCGACGCTGCGTCGAGGGTAACCGCCACTTCAATCTAGCTGTCGGTATCAAGCCTGGCACGCTTTCAAACGGCCTCAAGTACTCTCTTGCTACTGGTAATTGGGGGGACCAGAAAAAAGCTATGAGCTCAACTGCCGGTGTTTCCCAGGTTTTGAACCGATATACTTTTGCCTCAACACTATCCCACCTTCGACGTACCAATACACCCATCGGCAGAGATGGCAAACTGGCAAAACCCCGTCAGCTTCATAATACTCATTGGGGTCTTGTCTGCCCTGCTGAGACTCCTGAAGGCCAGGCTTGCGGTCTTGTCAAGAATCTGTCTCTCATGTGCTACGTCAGCGTCGGCTCCCCAGCTGAGCCGCTCATCGACTTCATGATCAACAGGGGTATGGAGGTCATTGAGGAGTACGAACCACTCAGATACCCACATGCTACCAAGATTTTTGTCAACGGGACCTGGGTTGGAGTTCACCAGGACCCCAAGCACCTTGCTGACCAGGTATTTGATACCCGCCGCAAGTCCTACCTGCAGTATGAGGTGTCTCTTATCAGAGAAATCCGTGACCAGGAGTTCAAGATCTTCTCTGATGCTGGCCGAGTCATGCGGCCTGTTTTTACTGTGCAAAGTAAAAACGACCCGGAGACTGGCCTTGAAAAGGGACAGCTCGGTCTCACCAAGGATTTGGTCAACAGACTGGCGCAAGAGCAAGCTGACCCACCAGATGATCCAGAAATGAAGACGGGTTGGGAGGGCTTGATCAAAGCCGGCGCTGTCGAGTATTTAGACGCTGAAGAAGAGGAGACGTCAATGATTTGCATGACCCCGGAGGATCTGGAGCTTTATAGACTTCAGAAAGCGGGTGTAGCTGTCGACGACGACCACGGCGATGATCTGAACAAGCGCCTGAAGACTAAAACCAACCCAACTACACACATGTACACTCACTGTGAAATTCATCCGAGTATGATCCTGGGTATCTGCGCAAGCATCATTCCCTTCCCAGACCACAATCAAGTAAGCTTCTCATCACATATACGCCAACAATTCAGTTACTAACCAGAGTTGTAGTCGCCTCGTAACACCTACCAATCCGCAATGGGTAAACAAGCCATGGGCTTCTTCCTGACAAATTATTCTCGTCGTATGGACACCATGGCAAACATCCTGTACTACCCACAAAAGCCGTTGGCAACGACTAGATCCATGGAGTTCCTGAAGTTCCGAGAATTACCTGCAGGTCAAAACGCCATCGTCGCGATTGCTTGTTATTCCGGTTATAATCAGGAGGACTCTGTGATTATGAACCAAAGCAGTATCGATCGCGGACTCTTCAGAAGTTTGTTCTTTCGTTCGTACTCTGATCAAGAGAAAAAGGTCGGTTTGAACTACACAGAGATATTCGAAAAGCCGTTCCACCAAAGCACCCTGCGCATGAAACACGGTACTTACGACAAGCTCGATGAGGACGGTATTGTCGCTCCTGGCGTTCGTGTCTCTGGAGAAGACATTATCATTGGCAAAACTGCACCAATCGACCCAGAAACGCAAGACTTGGGCACGCGTACAACTGCGCACCAGCGCCGTGATATCTCTACGCCTCTGCGTAGTACCGAAAATGGTATTGTTGATCAAGTCATTGTGACTGTCAACGCCGACAACGTCAAATACGTCAAAGTCAGGGTTCGCACGACCAAGATACCCCAGATCGGTGATAAATTTGCTTCACGACACGGTCAGAAAGGTACCATTGGTGTCACATACCGACAGGAAGATATGCCATTCACGAGAGAGGGGGTCACCCCAGATATCATTATCAACCCGCACGCCATTCCCTCTCGAATGACAATTGCTCATCTGATCGAATGTCTTTTGAGTAAGGTTTCGACTTTAGAAGGTATGGAAGGCGATGCTACTCCATTTACCGACGTCACTGTCGATTCTGTCTCCGACTTGCTTCGCAAGCACGGCTATCAGTCCCGCGGGTTTGAGATCATGTACAACGGCCACACTGGTAAGAAACTTCGTGCTCAGGTCTTCTTCGGACCGACCTATTACCAGCGTCTGCGCCACATGGTGGACGACAAAATTCACGCCCGTGCCCGGGGCCCTGTGCAGATCATGACTAGACAACCCGTGGAGGGTCGTGCAAGGGATGGGGGGTTGCGTTTCGGTGAAATGGAACGTGATTGCATGATTGCGCATGGTGCAGCAGCTTTCTTGAAGGAGCGTCTCTTTGAAGTGTCTGATGCGTTTCGAGTGCACATCTGCGAGATTTGTGGCTTGATGACGCCGATTGCGTAAGTTGCACCTGCTATTACTATACACCCAAGCAGAACTAACGCGATTTATAGAAATCTTTCAAAGCAGTCTTTTGAATGCAGACCTTGCAAGAACAAGACCAAAATTGCCCAGATTCACATTCCGTACGCAGCCAAGCTGTTGTTCCAAGAACTTCAATCCATGAACATTGCAGCACGTATGTTTACGGACAGATCTGGTGCCTCAATCAGGTAGAAGACAGCTGGATGGATATGGGGAGTGTAGCAGTTGCATTTTGCTATATTCTCCTGGTTCCTTTTGGGGGGGGGGCATCTTAAATCGGTTCTGTCAAACTGGACGCAACTTATAGGAGAGAATGATCGGCGCAAATATGTACAATAAATAGCGAGCAGCATAACGGTAATTTTCCGCGGGCTTGAGCCTCAACTATGCATTGTATTGATGTTCAGATAATACAAACAGGGCAACCAGTGCGCATGAGCTAGACTTTTCGCCGTGTCATCCCTACGTGGGAGGGGGGGGGGCTGTTTTCTGTCATGCTCTGACAGATTTTCGTAGATAAACCATTTTAATGGCTTGTCGCAATGGATTCAAGCTTATCAGATAGGATGTCGGAAGTTCTCACGATATGTTAAAAAAGGTGATTTCCTGGCAACATGCCTGTAAAACACACCAGACGGAGAGAATATGTCAGAGGGCATGTGAGAAACATCCCCTCCCGTGTAGATAGGTACCTTAGTAGTTTACAGGTGGTAGAGTCACAGATATCGATAGTGTTGTTCGCCCGCGAGCAGACTATGGCCTGTTCGTCCCGCTGCCTTCGCTTCGTAGCGGAGACTCCAATGAGCTATGTACATCTTGTTCACGCTTGTATTCTTCTTCCAGTGCCTTTTGCATGGCGAAATCGAGTTGACGTTCGCGCTTAACTCGCTGCTGCTCCAGGTCGCGGACGACACCCTGATGCATAGCCTGCGGTGGAACTTGTCAGTAAATACAGGCACGTGGTATTGGCTCTTCTCTCAGGCTCTTGCTACACGGTGACGTACCTGCTGCTCAGACTTTTGTTGGAAATGAACAAAGACAATGGTGCTAGCAGTAAAGAGAGAGGTGCCGAAAAGGGTCAGCTTGGAAGCTCGTGACATGGTGTCGACACTCGTGATGTCTCTGGTAGGGTAGTTGTCTTCTTTGCAATCTTTGAGCCCCGACTGAGATAGGTCTCCTGGAGCCGGTTATTGCGCTCTGACAGAAACTCGTTGCGTGGCAAAAGCTCCGGGCTCGGAAGTGTGCGTTGGCGATGACGCGTGAGAAGGAGCAGCAGAATAGCCCCACCTAAGCTCAGCTGCCTTGTTGCCTACGTCCACAACAGCCGACCCTGCCATAATCATTTTACAACCTCACCGCGGCATATCCATCAATCTTAGCCATTAAGTCTTCGAGCGCTAACCCGCCTCCGAACCGCACCCAACTATCAAGTGAGCACATTGCTTGCTATTTTACTATGGTTAGCAGCGAAGCCACTCCTCTCGCGCGGCTTCATCGGGCGGCGCATCTTGCATTTGTTGTTCGATAACTAACCCGACATAGTCGGCCCAGAACTCGGCAGGCATTCAGACCCTGCTAGATGTGTGTACTTCTCCACACGACAAGTATCTGGGAATATGGGGGGAGCAGCATCATTAACATGGCTCATAGGCTGAGCGCGAGGCCTCAAAGATCGTGCAAAAGTGTAGGTGCTTTGGTTCTCACCATCTTGTCTGCTTGTCCGCTAATGGTTCAATTTCGCTTTACTTAGCCAGAGAATGTGCGTACGGGAGCTCGCTCTACCTTTGTAGCGGCTGCGATGGTTCAGTCGGGGGTTTTAACACTTTGTTTTAGTCCGCACGAAGCGTGTGAAGGAGGCCCGTGACGATGCAAAGAAGGAAATCTCGGATTACAAGGCCGCGAAGGAGGATGAATACAGAAAATTCGAGTCTGAGGTCCGTTGCCAGCCCTTGACCACTCATTTCATACCATTGCTAACGGGGATTATTCGCCACAGCATAGCAAGGGCAACAAGCAAGCCGAGGATGAAGCGAACAAAGAGGCCGACAAACAAATTAAGCAGATTACTGAGGTGGGAAGGTCGAAGCAGGATGCTGTCGTGAGAGAGCTACTAGCCGCCGTCTTTGACGTGAACATGGTAGCCCCTCCAGCTGCGTAAGGTGAACGACGATTGCTTTCGCTGGCGATGCAGCTGATGTCTGAGGATATAATCTCGGATATAGTTGTACCTAGAACCTTGTCCTGTACTAGATGATTATCTTACTCCCTTATCGCTAGTTGTATCAAAAGAGGCATTGTATAACAGGCTCCAGAGATGGAGCTCATTGAAGAAACTCCAGTAGCGCCCCCAATATAACACTTAGATCCTTGTTATCCTCCTCGCTCGTGTCTAATCCTTCCTGTTGCTCTCGTACTAGTGTTCGTAAAGAGCTCAGGTGCTCGTCATGTTCTGATAGCAGCTTCTTGATCCTCTGTCTTGCGCCATTGTCTTCCGCCACAAGCCATGAGAGAATTACGGCAATTAGTTGGAGTGTAAAGAGCCCATTATCGAGCCTAGTGGCAAGGACTGCATAGGCGTGCTCCTCGCCATTCCCATCTTGTGGTCGGTTGGCTTCAACTTGTAGCACAGCAGCAGAAACTTTGGTTTTGTAGTCGCAGAAGAGCTCGACTAACTTGGTAGTCTTTTCGTAGCTCTTTTCCACGAACTTGGCGAGAGTCCGAATGCGTTCTGCAGACTCGGCGGGGAAGCGCTGTAGCATGTTTGCGAAAATGCTGACAAGATGGTCGACAGTTCGATGCTCAGCTGTCTTATTAAACGCAGTAAATATGGTTTTCAGCCCTCCAGCCGCGATAATCTGATTGCAGGTATCAATGCCACACGCACCAGAAGCGGCATGGTCAAGTAGACGTAATGCCGGCGCTTTAGCCCTTTTTCCTTCTTTCATCATGATAAGGCAGAGCTCAACGCCTTCTGCTTCCAAAAATTTGCTCTTGCCCGCGTTCGAGTCCACGATGCACGTCAAGGCCTCGAACAAGTTCTCCATATACTCCTCCTCCTCTCCATTTCTGGCGGGATCTCGTCTGCGATACTGCGCGACAAGCTGTAAGAGATCATCTACTGCATCAGCCTCGGCAAGAACCTCTTTCCCAGTTTCTGATGCTTGTGCCACGAGGGCGAGGACCTCGGCGCTGTATTGTTTATTTTGCGTCACCTTGGCCTCTTTGCGCTGGATGCGCTGGATGAGCCACCGTAGTAGATGTTTCTCCTTGCTTATTCGAGCTGCTACTTGGCTCCTGGAACAGAAATTCTCCAATATGCCGAGAGAATAGTAAACACCATTTCGGTCCGACTCGTTGTCTTCGTTGAGTCGTGAAAGGTTAGACACGAGAAGGTCGAGTAGGTCAGCGTCCATTAGAGCATCGACCAATTCGTTCCATTGCGCGTCCTCTGCGGCTACATCCTCGTCTGTGAGCTCCCCAATGATCTCTATTGCATCAATCGCAATATCTGTATTCTCGTGCGCCAGCAGACCGACGAGACTGTCGGTGCAACCAAGTCTCACAAATTCTGCGTATAATTCGGGATATTCGGCCAAAATTGAGAGGCTTTTGATGTCTGAGTCAAGGTCTGCTTCGCTTGCGATGAATTTTTGGGGCTCACTTTCAAATTTGGCTCGCAGCTCAGCGTTTTTCGCAATGTGCTTTTCGAAGTTGAGTACAGTCTTGCGCAGCCATCCAGAGTCAATTCGCTCTGGCGTAGCGCCAGCGTCTGCATCGTCGACGTAGTCGAGGATCTGCGACTCTTTTTCGCTGATACCACCTCCATAGAAACGCCCCTCTTCATCCTCACTGCTGTCGTCCACGGGTGGCAGCTCGGGCCCGAAATCCTGCTCAACTTCGTCTTCGACCCGTGCGCGGCGGTCTGAATCGCCATCGGTTGACAGGCGGCTTGATTTGTATATCTCATCTGTTGCCCTGTCAGCTCGTTTCGATACTGTGGAAATGATCATGCGTGTATACTTGGGTCGCGCACAGCATGAAGCTTCCTTTTGTTTTGGTTTTGAAGCCGCGCGCTCTACGAAGAAGGTTAGCGGCTGAGCTTGCATGATATTTCTGCGATTTAACTGTCACCCTGATGAATACGTCTTTGACACTGGCCATTTCGGGAGTGCATAATACGCCTCGCCTGCTGCTGGAGGTAGGTGTGTGGTGTGCAGCTTAGTACACGGAGGAAGTTTGACCTTTTTGGCTCGTACTCATGCCCACCCCCACTTTGGCCGCCTCATAGAGCCAAGCAAGCTAGCTTATTAAGGTCAGGGTTAAGAAAAAAAGAATAACTAGAATAAGTAAATATAAGTAACTAATAAGTACCCTACTTTTTAATTTAGTATAATTACTTTTACTTATTTATTAGTTATAATTTATAAAAAAATAATTAATATTAATTATTATATATTATTATTAATTTACTTTAATTAGACTAATTAAATTCTACTAAAATAAAGAATACTATAATTAGTATATATACTAGTCTTATACTAAGACTAAACTATACTTAGCTAAATTAAATAATAAAATAAAAAAGTACTTAAATTATAAAAGAATTTACTTAGTATAATCTTATAACTATTTTAAATCTTAGTATCTAAAAGAGAAGAAAATACTAAGGTCCTTAAAAGTATTATTATTTAAAAAGAGTTAATAATATATAATATCTAAAAGAATACTTAATAAGCCTTTTTTTTATTATATTAATAAACTAAAGGTCTTTTTTAATTAAGTTTAATATATTAAACTTTAATTTTATTAATTTTTAAATAAAATTTATAAAATTATTATTAAAATTATTAATTAAAATTATTTTAAAAAAATATTAACTTTAAAATTAAAAATAACTTAAGTCTTAAGTATTCTTTTAATAGCTTTTATTTTATTAATTAAAAGTAAAAACTTATTTTTATTATTTTTCTTATTATTTATAATTTTAAGATTAATTTAAAATATTATTATAATTAAATTTATATAATTTAAATAAATAAATAAAGATTTTTTTAAAAAATATTTATAATAATAATAATAATATATAATTAACTTTTTTTAAGAAGTTAACTTAAATATTATAATAATTTAAATAATATTATTAAATAAACTTTTATTTATTTTTATATTAATATTATATTAGTATTTTTAAGAAAGTAAGTAAATAATTACTTATATATATAAAAGAATTAATAAATTAATTTAAAAAAATATAATATAAAGTAATATATATTATATTTAATTTTATAAGAACTTTCTTTTTTACTAATTTTTATTTAAAGTTTAAAATAAATTTTTATTAACTTTTAAATAAAGTATTATTAATATTAAAAGTCTTAAAAACTATAATAAATAGCTTTAATATTTATTATTTTTTATAAGACTTATATAAAAGAAAATTCTTATATATAAATAATATAATTAAAACTTTAATTTATATTAAAATTATTTTAATTATCTTTTTAATAATAATAATATAATATAATTATAATTATTATATAAGTACTTTAGATATTCTTAAAGCTTTTTTTTATTAAAACCCTAATATATATTTTTAAATTTAGACTTATATAATTTAAATTATACTTTATAATTATTAGAACTTTAAGTATTTAAAATAAAGATATTTTTAAAAAAGATTAATATAAATATTATATTAATAAAAATACTAGTTTAGTTTTTAGTTATAATTAAGTTTTTAATATTAAATCTTATATAAATTAAAATTATATATAAATAACTTATTTTAGTTTTATATAATATTATTAAAAAAGTTATTTTTAAAATAAAGTCTTTTTAAAGTTAAAGACTAGACTAATAAACTTAGTTAATAAGTTAAGTAATAATAAAAGTAAAATAAGCCTAATAAAAAGCTTAAAAATCTAAAAACTAAATTAACTAAAAAATAATAAATATAATAAAAAAAGTATAAATCTAAGCTTTAATTAAAATATAAAAGATTACTAAAAAAAACTTACTTAAGTTTATTAAAAAAATATCTTAGTTTTATAAAAATAATATTAGTAAATTAAAAAATATATAATAAAATATATAATAAACTTAATTTTAATATTAACTTAATTAAATTAAAAATTATTAATATAAATAAAAAAAGAAAAAGTAAAAGTTTTTATAAAAAAGATCTTTTTTTTATATAAAAAATAATTTAGACCTAGACTTATTAAAAGATTACTTAAGAGCTTATTTATTATAAGATATTATTAAAATTATAATATAAATTATAAAAGAAAAAGTAAAAAATATCTTATATAATTATATAACTTAAAATACTTTAGGTTTAAATAAAGTTTTTTATAAGCTTTTAAAGGCCCTTAGCTTCTTTATTTACTAAGTACTAATAAAATTATTTAATATCTCCTTAAAGACTAGTTATTATTTAGCTTAATATTATATTAAGAATATAATAGTATTATAAAAATTAAAAAAATCTTTAAATAAATTTTAAATAATAAAAAATTAATACTTAATAATCTTTTTAAATATAATAAAAAAGTTATTTAAGAAGATATTAGTTATTTAAATTATAATTATAATAAAAGTTTATTAGCTTTTATTAAAAAAATAAATAAATAATTAATTAATTAATAAAAATAATAATTTTAATAATAATTAAATTAATTCTTATAATATAATATATTAGTTAAATTTAATTATCTCTAGGGTTTATTTATAAAGACTAGTATTAAAGAATAATATCTTTTTATAGTTTTTAAGAATAATATTTTTATTTTTTTTATATTTAATTTTTATTATTTATTTTAAAATTAAAAACCTTATATAGTTTTTTTTAGTCTTTAATAATATCTTTACTTAATATAAAACCTTTTATTAGACTTAAAAGAGGTTAAATATATAATATATAAAGGCTTAATTCTTACTAGCTAGTACTAGCTAGATTCTAGCTACTTATAGCTATATATAGCTTAGTTAGAACTAACTCTATAGATATAATAATAATTCTCTTAAGAAGAAGAAGAGAAAGAGAATAAAGTTCTCTTTATACTAGGCTATTA
This sequence comes from Beauveria asiatica, assembly GCA_038367545.1. NCBI lineage: Eukaryota > Fungi > Ascomycota > Sordariomycetes > Hypocreales > Cordycipitaceae > Beauveria > Beauveria asiatica. Next base: position 35,587 of record JAAHCF010000161.1, on the reverse strand, counting down.
CTTATAAGTTTTAATAGTCTATACCTTTAGTATAAACTTATTAGTCTTTAGCTTAATAATACTAGATATAGGTATTTAGCTTATATTTTTTATAGAAATTAATATTAAATTATAATTAATTATAATTATATAAATTTTCTTTTAAAAGCTTTAGTTTTTTTTTATATAAACTAAAAAAATATTAAATAAATAATAAGTCTAGTTAAGATAAAATAGTAATAATAATAATAATAAAAGTTAATTAATAAAGTTTAATAATTAATAAAAATATTTAAAAAAAAGTAATTAAATTTAACTTTTATTATAAAATATTATAATATTATATTTAAATAAGACTTAATTAGATTTACTTAAAATATATAATAATAAATATACTTATATTATTTATAATATTATTTTATATATTAAAAAACTTATATAAAATATTTTATATAAATTTTATTAAAAAAGTTATTAATAATTCTTTATTTTCTTAGATTTATAATAACTAAGTATTAAAGCTAATACTAGTAAATAGTAATATTAGTTTTATATTAATATAAAAGTAGTAAATAAGGAAAATATTATAAATAAAAAACTAATATAATTATAATAAAGTAAAGAAAATATTAGTAAAATAGATTAGTTATTAAATATTTATATAAAAACTTAATTAATTAATATTTTATTTTATAATATAATATATAAAAGAAGAATTTTAGGATAAATAAAGTTTTTTTTAAAATAATATAATATCTTTTTTTTATAAATAATAATAGTTTTTTAAATTAAAAAATAGATTAATAAGATTAATAATATAATCTCTTTTTTCTATATCTTTTACTTATACTTTTACTTCTATATATTTATTAGTAATTACTTTAAATATTATATATAAAAAAGTTTATATATAAAAGTTAGTTACTAATAAATTAGTAAAGAAAAGATAATAATAATTTTATTATCTATATTAATTATTAAAATTATCTTATACTTAATATTTCTTATATATTAATATAATATTTTATAATACTTATATATTTATTTTTATAATACTTATAATAAATTAATATATTATAATATTTATTTATTTAATAATATTTTAAATTAAAATCTAATATTAATAATATTATAAAATTCTATTAAAATAACTTAGATAATTAATATTATTAATTATAATTATATATTTATTATTATATTATATTTATTTAGTTATTTTTTTTTTATTTTTTTAAAAACTTATAATTCTTTATTAAAGTTTTTAATTTTAATATATTTTCTTTTATAAAATTAACTTTTTTATTAACTTAAATACTTATATATTAGTTTATTTTAATACTAATTAATTACTTTATAATAACTAATTATTTATTTAATTAAGAAGAATATAAACTAAGTATTATAAAAATATTTATATAATTTATATATTATTATTTAAACTTTTATAAATTAACTATATTTTTTTAATATTTTTAATATATTATATAAAATAAATAAATTAATATATAAAGTTATAAATAGTAATTAAAAATATATTATTTTATTTTATTATAAGTTATTAATTTTTATAAAATATTTAATAGTAAATTATAAAAAAAATTTAATTAATAAATATAAAAAATTATATTAATTATAATATAATAATATATATTAAATTAAAAAAGTTTATTAGATAATCTTAAGTAAAATATTTAAGAAAATAAGAATTTAAAATTTAAGTAATTTATAAAAAGTATATAATATAATAATAGTTTTTTTAGGTATTTAAAAAGGTTATAAAAAAATAAAAGTAAATAAAAAACTAAAGATTTTAAAGGGTTTTTTTTAAAAAATAACTATATATACTAGTTATTATACTATTATAATATTACTTTTAGTGATATGACGGATTTGCTGGGGAGTACCCACTTTGAGTGGGTGCGGGCACGAGTAATCCGTAGGTGGCCAGACAATCGATTCGTCTGTTGCAACGCTATTTAGACGAGCTGTGCAGTTGCGCCAAAGCGGCCGCGGCGCTATCCGAAACAGAGGATGCAACAGCACCGACCACCGCACGACCAACTCGTCGCCGAAAGCTCCCGCTGCGCTCGACGACGGAAACGTAGATGCCGCACGCGTCCGTCCTGTCGCCGACCTCAAGTCATTTCTCTCTCTACTCTTCTCCCACCTCAACACGAGTCCCCTTTTACCTGTCTCCCGTCCGACCAAGACCAGAGCCTCATCGCTGTCACCTCGGCCTCGAATTTTGCAAACGCTGCCACTCGAAGGCAACGAGTCCCCAGAGGAAGCCGGGGCGACATTTGCCGCCGGCCGCCGCTGGCACCAGCAAACTACCGCCGCAGTGGATAGAAACTCGCACGAGTTCAGTAGATCACTAGATCACCAGGGTCATTGGGACGCACACCGCCTGAGACACTATCAACCTAGCCAGCGATCCGCCCAGACCCTATACCACCGACCTGGCATTCAGCCTCTCACCGAAAGGGATTAAGAGTAGTCTTCGCGCCCACCTCACAGACCAACAGTCGCAGCCGATTGACGAAGTTCTGTCCTGCGTGCTCCTCTCACCGCTTGAACCGCTATCGCCGCTTGGTCGCGGACTCGGCGGGTCATTCCTCGGCTGTTGGTAGGCTCCATACCGGGCCTTTGACACCTGAACAGTTGAACCGCCCGATGCCCCCGAACCTGCCGCACGACGGCAAGACGGCGCGGGGCCAGGGCCGCCGCCGTAGCTCGAAAGGGAGCAATGACATCGACAAGGGAAAGGCAGCCAAGCCACCGTCCCAAAAAGCGATGCTCTCGTGCGCCCTGCAAAAGGCCAACACGGCCGTCCAACTCGACAATGCGCAGAACCTCGAAGGTGCTCGCACCGCGTACGCGGAAGCTTGTGATCTCCTGCAGCAGGTGTTGCGACGAACATCCGGCGACGAAGACAAGCGAAAACTTGAAGCCATTGTGAGTACAACGTCGTTGCATCGTGGACATAAAAGCTCGAGCTGATACCACAACAGCGTCAAACCTATTCCAGCCGCATAGAAGAGCTAGATCAAATAGAATCAATGCCAAATTTGGATACGGCATTGAAGGCGCTGCCTGCTAGACCGGGCAGCGACGAATACAGCCCGGAGCTGACCCAGAATCAATACAGTGCTACGGAATTCGCATCTACCATCACGTCTTTCAACGCAAGCACGTGGGTCGACGGCTCAAACACCGATCGAAGTCACCCTCGACCGCCAGCCTCACCGCCATCATACACTCAACAGTACGGTAAGGACCAACCTCCGCCTAACATCAGAGGTACAGAATGGCATCGAACGGCCTCAAATGGGCAGCAAGGCATGCTGCAATCATCGTTTTCGAAATCTAGCGCTCGCTCAAATCACACCGCTACCGGCTCACATGAGCGAGCTCTCGACTTGCCTCGGCCGGTGAACTCAGTCCGTGCAACCTCACCGCTCGAAAACCCACCAGTACGAGATTCAGAGCGCGAACATAATGACAACCATTCTGGACGAACTAGCCTAAAGGACAAGATTGGCCATGCTCGTGATGGCAGTCAAAACTCCTGGCTTGATGGGACTGGCGAGTCGGGAGGCTCAACAGCATCATCAACTCATTCGATGCCCTCGTCGCAAGGGCAGCGAAGGAAGCATACGCGAGTTGTAAGTGGCAATACCGAAGCCGAATTTGATACAGCTCTCGACGCTGCAATCGAAGCTGCATATGACGACGGTTACGAGCCCATGGGGACGAATGATTTAGGAGAAAGAAATGCGGGCGAGGAAGCTGTAGCCCGGGTCTTACGAAAAGTTGAGATCGCACGTGAACGAGTCCGTCAGACGAAACAAGAAACATTATCCTTTTCCAACAGCACAGGTATGACTGAGCTGCTCTCTCCTAGACATTACAAGTCTACTCATATTCAAAACGACTTTTATGACGACAACTCCTCAGACGATGAAGAGCGCATGCTAGAGGAGATGGCGCGTGACTACGACATTGGGGACTTCACCATGAACGAAGCAGTACCCATCATAGTGACTCGTGGTGAGGAGTTCAGGCCGTCCACTCGACAGAGAGTAGCGCCGGAACCAAAATCCCAGGTCGAGTCTGCGCGCCCCTTGATGGAGAAGAAATCATTTTCCAGCATTATCAAAGGCCTCGGGCCCAGTTTGCCGCCACCTAATACCTCACTGCCTGATCTTCCATCGTCGCGTGGCACATCGCCCATGCAGAGTGTAAGAAATCGCCGCCTATCTGGGCAGAACCCCAAGCAGCTAAAGATCGATACCACAAAACCGACCGCGAACCCTCTGACCATTCAATCGCACTCAGACCAGCCGAATGCTGCCCGCGAGCAAGAGAACGAGCGTCTGTCTACAGAAAATAGACGTTCCCGAATCGTTTCCCATGCACGCTCTACTCCGTCCATAGACGTGACTTCTTTTGACCAGCCGAATATTGCATCACTGGGGTGTAATCGAGTCCCCGCGGAAATAGATGAAGCCGTATCGAGCAAAGCGGCTTCACCGACGGCTATTACTAATAAGCTACGAGAGAACTTTTCCTCTTCTAGCTTACGCAGTATCAAGAGTAGGAACCTGTCACTATCAAACTTGGAAGATCCATCAGACGTGTCTCCCGGCACTCCGTCGAGCAATCATTTTGGTGGATCAAGGACTCCAGCGGTGCCCATTCCAACGCCTATGAGCTCAGAGTTTCGAGACAATCTCGACTCTTCATCAACAGGGGCCCGCTTGTTCGATGACCACTTCCATCAGCCTACGAGCCCTGGATCGGCGGGCAACGCACATCCAGATGCTCCGGTGCCTTTGGAGCCTTGCCCGCATGACTTTATGCTGCGACCCTTCTGGCTTATGAGATGTTTTTTCCAGACGATGGTGCATCCGCGAGGCGGCTATGTCAGTACAAAGCTATTCGTACCCCGTGACGTTTGGAGGGTTAAGGGCGTGAAGCTGAAAAACGTTGACGACAAAATCGCGAACTGTGATCTCCTCACGGCTGCCCTGCTCAAACTCGCGCAGGTGGACACGTGCGACGCCGATGCTGTTCTGGAAGAGATGCAATCGCTGGAAGGAATCCTTGAGCAGGTGCAGGCGACGCTTACTCGAAAACTCGGAAATGACGTCGGAGTGCAGGGTTCGGGGACCTTTTTCAAAGAGGCAGGCGGCGATGGGGATGGTTCTTCCGGCGTTCCACGCTCAACCAGCGTATCAAACAAGCCATCCTTCTCGTGGCGACGCCTAAGGTCCAAGAGCTCAGGGGTTGCCTTAAGTGGCGCGTACAATAGCAGCAGGACTGCTGTGGGAGACGCAGGCAAGGGGGATATGGTTATTCCCAGTCTGCCAATGACGGTGCAGCCGACAAGCCGTCCACCAAGACGTGATCTTGGTCAAGCTCAATTTACTGGGCCTAATGCAAACTATATGAGTTCACTGGCACGCTTATTCGATGCAGCCCAAGCAGTCGGTAAGAAAAAAAGGGCCTCTATATTTCAATTTGGCCAACTTGCAGACTAGCTAATATCCCACAGATCAGATTGCTCGCCAGGTGGATGATCCTGGCCTTCGTCATGCCGATAAGACGCAAGTTGGTTTAGAGCTCTGCACGCGTCATGCTGCCGAATTCTTCGGCTTTTACATCTGCCGGTTTGCATTGGCTGATCTTGGTTTACTGCTTGAGAAGTTCATCAAGAGAGGGAGCGAATGGGTTCTAGCTTAATATCATATTGATTTTACCTCGCAAAGACGGTGGATTTTTTTCTCTCACAATAACACGGAATATTACGTGCTAATGATGCAATATGCACCAAAATAGTTAGCAAGTCGAAAATGCATAGCGATTCGCAATGTTTATCATCAACGAATAGAGTGCAATCAGAACTCTTGCCACCGCAAAATACTGTGTAGTGGCCATGTACGGCGGACGATCATGGCGCAAATATCTTGTTACAGGCGTGGTGTTGGATGGAGCCACCAGGGGACAGGGGGGTGGCGTGGCGGCTATAGTTAGCAGAAAAGATGAACGCACGCACACCGCAACGACCAACTACCAGCACGCGCAGAAAGCTTTGGGACAGCACCACATACCTGACAGCCAATGACGGAGACGAATATTATTACATGAAGCTGGACGGCAGGGCAGCGCGAGCTTGCGCTCGACAATGCCTGGCTGTGCGCCCTCGCGCAGCTAGCAGACATGGCTACATTCTACTCTGCGCAACAAGGGGACGTCGTTTTGCCTCGCAGACGAAAGCAACACCTACCCAGCTTGAGGCGCGCATGGCGGCTATTCCTATCAGCCGATACAGAAATTTCTGCATAGTGGCACATATCGACCATGGAAAAAGTACGCTTAGCGACCGGCTACTCGAGCACACGGGCACCATCTCGGCGAGTGATGCAAATAAACAAATACTGGTACGTGTCTCACGATGGTTCTCAAGCAAAGGGGGAGATAGACGTTGCAGTGAGGGCAAAGAGCTTACCACTGGCAGGATAAACTCGATGTCGAACGTGAGCGCGGGATCACAGTCAAGGCGCAAACATGTACAATGCTCTACAACTACAAAGGCGACGATTATTTGCTACATTTGGTCGATACACCTGGCCATGTTGACTTCCGGGCCGAAGTCACGCGCTCGTACGCCAGCTGCGGCGGCGCCATTTTACTAGTAGATGCTAGCCAAGGTGTCCAGGCACAGACAGTCTCGAATTTCCATCTGGCCTTTGCGCAGGACCTGGCGTTGCTACCTGTTGTCAACAAGATTGATATGCCGTCGGCCGATGTTCCCTCTGTCCTGAAACAGATTGAAGATAGCTTCGAATTGGACCCCGCAGGAGCCGTTCTTGTCAGCGCGAAAACTGGCAAAGGCATTGAGGCGGTGCTTCCAGCTGTTATTGAGAAGATGCCTCATCCGCTCGGCGATCGTAACAAGCGACTGAAGATGCTCTTGGTGGACTCCTGGTACGACAATTTTCGCGGCGTTGTTCTGCTTGTGAGGATATTTGATGGCATGGTCCAGGCTGGGGACAACGTGGTGTCACTAGGGACGGCTACGAAATATACTGTTGGGCAAGTTGGCGTCCAAATTCCTGACGCGACACCACAAAAGGTATTGAGCGCAGGGCAGGTTGGCTATGTCTACTTCAACCCCGGCATGAAGCAAATCAAGGATGCCAAGCTCGGAGACACATTCACAACAGTGGGTAGCGAGGATGCCATCGAGCCATGCCCTGGCTTTGAGGAACCCAAACCTATGGTTTTTGTTGCCGCCTTCCCTACTGATCAGGGCGACTATAGTAGACTCGCGGATAGCATCAACCAGTTGGTGCTCAACGACCGCAGCGTAACGCTCCAGAAGGATCACTCGGAAGCACTGGGGGCGGGCTGGCGTCTCGGTTTCCTTGGTAGCTTACACTGCTCCGTTTTTCAGGATCGCCTCAAACAAGAGCATGGGCGAAGCATCATTATCACAGAGCCTACTGTGCCAACCAAAATCATATGGAGCAACGGCAGTGAGGAGGTCGTGCAAAACCCAGCCCTCTTCCCCGATACATCTCATCCCCATATAAGGAATTCCAAGCTGCTAGAGCCGTAAGTACAACTACTCTACTCATTGAGCCGGCTATTCCGCGCATGCAGTGCTGGCTGACTGGTAGCCAAGGTTTGTCAAGGCCACGATAACGGTACCCGAGGAGCATCTTGGACGTGTGATTGAGCTATGCGAGGCAAATCGAGGGCAGCAGAAGAGTATCGAGTTTTTCAATGCAAATCAAGTAATTCTTGTGTATGATGTCCCAGCCGCTCAGTTGGTGGAGGACCTCTTTGGAAAGCTCAAAGGGTCGAGGTACGTCGCGTGGCGCTCAGAATGGCATGCAATGTTCCACTCACATCACCAATAGTAAAGGATATGCCACACTCGATTATGAGGAAGCCGGTTGGCGAGAAAGCAGATTATTCAAAGTACAACTGCTTGTGAACAAGCAACCTGTTGACGCCATCTGCAAGATTGTACACGCATCCCAAGTTGAGCGCATCGGCAGACAGTGGGTCACGAAGTTCAAAGAACACGTTGAGAGGCAGATGTTCGGTGAGTGCATTGCAATCCAAGTTACCTCAGATTAACAACTGACTTGAGGGATCCGTTTCTTCAGAGGTCGTCATCCAAGCAGTAGTGGGCAATAGAGTCATCGCTCGTGAGACAATCAAGCCATTCCGTAAGGACGTACTAGCGAAACTCCATGCGAGTGATATCACACGAAGGCGAAAGTTGCTTGAGAAACAAAAGGATGGGAGAAAGCGGTTACGCGCGATCGGTAATGTTGTAATTGACCAGACTGCTTTTCAAAACTTTTTAGCGAAGTAAACAAAAATATTATTTTTATCTCTGTCTAATAACGTATCAATGACACTGGTGGTATGTGAATACGTATATGGTGAGACCGTCGAGTGGCGAGGACATGATCTGTAAAGCCTCGTCAGGATGGTGATATTAACGTGATAAATGGGCGAGTTGTGGTTGCTTTACTGAAGATTATGTTCTTCAACGTCGTAAATTGGCTAGATTGCAGTAAGCGGGGGATGAGAGTGTACGTGGAACACCACGTCTCGCGTTTTTTTTTTTGGCTGAGCTGGCACTGCCATACTCGTTTCAACCCGTGGAGTGAATAAGCATGGACATTTCAAGTCTCCGAATGTTTACATGATCAAAGCTGCTAGGAATTATAATACTAGGAGTCAAGTCTACAAAAGTCCCATTATTATGATCTGTTCTGGTCCGAGCAGGCGACTAAGTGTTTTTCTTTTTTTTCTGACGCTTTACATTGGCTCGGAACTGCTACCTTTCTTTTCGTGCACCTTACTCCAAAGTAGCCGCCTGCACAGGGTTGCGACAACAGCAGAAAAGTGCTACCCCGCTTGGTTCAGCTCACTGTGTGTGCAAACCTTAAACCGGCCCATGACAGACTACCCAAGGGCACGTGCCACCCCGTGTCGTCTCGTGCCGAGCGAGGTCAGAGATAACCTGTTCCAGATCAACCAAGTTGACCTGTCCGAGCTGGATTTTACCCGAGCTTTCACCGGAGTGGGTTTATACTATATGTCAAATGTAGAGGGTCACGGGACCATACAAGGGGATGAGGTACCCATAATAGGGGTAAATTAGTATAAGAGAAGAGGTACCCTACCCTATAATAGTATCCCTTAGAGCCTTAGCGTTATAGCTTCTTTTACTCTTTAATTAATACTATTTCTATACCTAATTATTATTTTATATAATAATTATAAGTCTAGTTAGTAATTAACTAGTTTAACTTTAATTATTTAAGATAATTTTACTTTTATTATACCTTTAAAAGTATAATTAAGTATATATTAGTTTAATAAATTTAAAAAAGAACTCTTAAGGCCTTAAAGATTAAAAAGATCTTTATAACTTAAAAAATAATTATAATTATAACTTAATTTAAGATTAAATTTATTATAAAACTTAATAACTTAAAAAACTAAAATACTTAAAATTAAGACTTTAAAAACTAAGTCTTTTAGACTAAAATTTAAAATTTTATTAACTTTAATAATATAATTATATTAATTAAGCTAGAAATTAATTATACTTTTATTAAAAGTTCTAAATTTTTTATATTTTTAGTAATAATAATAAAAGTTATTATTATAAAAGAAGAGATTTTAGTTAACTTAAATATTATTAATAAAAGACTTTAATAATAAAAAATATTAGTATTAAAAGAACTAGAGTTTAGCTTTTTTTATAATAACTAAGAAATAACTAATAAGATAAGACTTTCTTAAGCTATTATATTAGTTTTAAGCTTAGAATTAAGTTATAACTTCTTATTATATTAAAATATAGTTTATTTTAAATAAATATAATTAATTAATAATAAAATATTTAAACTAAAATATTATTTTAGTTTTATTTAAAAAAAATTTTAAATCTTTTTATAAAAATTATATTTATATAATTTAAAATAATAATAATATAAAAAATAATATCTAGAATTTATTAAAAGTATTAAATTACTAGATTATATAGTTTAGAAGGTTTAGATAGATTATATATAAGTTTTTTTAGACTTTTAAAAGTTTAAAAATATAATAATTAATAAATAAGTTTAAGATCTTAAGCTTATTTTATAAAAATACTAAAAATAAAATATTTAAAAATATAATATTAAATAAATAATAATAAAAAAGATATTTAATATTATTAAGATTAAGTTTTTTATTATTATTTAAATTATTAATATAAATATTTAAAAAAGTAATATTATTATAATTAATAAGCTTTTAAATTAGCTTATTAAATTAGTTTTATATTAACTAATAATAAAAATAATAATAATAACTAACTTTTACTTTAATAACTATTAAATATTTTAAATACTTATTATTATTAAAGACTTAGTTAATTTTATAAGACTCTTTTAAATAAAAATTAATTATAACTTTTATAAAAAAAGATATTAAATTAAAAATATAATTAACTATTAAAAGTTATATTTTATAATTTTACTTTATATTTACTTATTAATTTTATTAAGCTTACTTTTAAATAAAGTAATTAAAAAAAACTATAAAAATAATTATTATAATATTAAAAATTATATAAAAAATAATAATTATAATTTAATAAAAAAAGGTATTTTATTTATATTAATAATATAAATAAAGTTTATAATAGCTTTATTTTTATTTTTATATAATATAAAAGAAAACTTTATAATACTAGACTTAGGTATTTAGAATTATATTTTTAATAATAAATTATAATTTTAGGTCTTAAATTTAAGTAAATAAGAAGTCTTTAATTTATTTAGTAAGCTAATTAAAATTAATAGCTTAAAAGAAGTCTTTTTAAGACTAAATAATAAAAACTAATTTTTACTTATAAATATAATATTTTATTTAAATTTAGTATAAAATATTATTTTAAATAATACTTTAAAGAAAAAAGGTATTTTTTAAAATACTAAATATAACTTTATTTATTAATAATAAAATAAATAAGTTATTAAAGTCTTTTAAGTTATTTAAACTAATTATTAATTATTAATTCTTATAAAAAGAAACTTAAAAGCTACTTTTATATTATTAAAGATACCTAAATTATTAATAAAGACTTTTATTAACTTATAATATAATAAATTAAGTTACTTAGGTATTAAAGTATTTAACTAAATACTTAAAAATATAGTTAGTATTAAAGTTAAAGACTAACTTTTATAAAGAGCTTATAAAGTCTATAGTATTATAAACACTCCTATATAAGGTAGGTATATGTTATAGTAGGGTTAGCTATAGGTAAAATATAAAGAAAGGAATATATAGTTATATAACTATATTAAGAGTAATTAATAGATTATCTATTAATTATTATAATTAGAGATTAATAGATAGTTAGATAATTAAGGTAATTAGTCTTTATAATAAAGATATAAATAGGTACTTAAGGAAGAAGTATCCTTATAGTTAGGTAGTCTAGATCTTTACTAATTAATCTAAATAATACTAAGTAATTAGTTTTAAAAGTTTTACTCTTAATAATTCCTTATACTTAAAATACTATTTATTATTATAATATAGTATTTAAACTTAACTTATTATTTAAAAAATAGACTAATTATAGATTAAGAATAAGTTATTATTATATTTTAATTAGTTTTATTTAGTAAGTTACTTTTAAAACTTAAATAATTAACCTTTTATAATATTTATTATAAGTAAAAATATTATTAACTTTATATAAATAATATAATAAATATATTAGTAAATTATAGCTTTAACTATATAAGTCTAAGTACTTTAAGCTAACCTAAAAGGAGGAGCTATATATACTATACCTAAGTTCTTAAAGCTTAAGGTATTTAATAAAACTAAAGAAAGTATTTATATCTTCTTTATTTAAGCTAAAGCCTATCTAAAGATTAATATTATTATTAATAGAAAACCTTTAAAGATTCTTTATATTAGAAACCTTCTTATTAGTAAAGTAATAAAATAGTAGGAACTAACTCTTAGGAATTATCTTAATAATAAAGAACTTAAGATAGAGATTACTTAAATTTTTAGTAATTATAATAATTTTAAAGAGCTACTTAAAACTACCTTTAAAGACTCTAATAAAATTTAAACTATTATATATAAGCTTAAAGTACTTAAGTAAACTAGGTTTATTTAATATTATATATAAGAGTTTAGATATATTATTACTTTTATTAATTAAAATAATAATAACTAAATAAAACTTTTTTATAATAAACTTAGAGAAGATATAAAAAATAAGATTATAAAAGAAGATTAATTTAATAATTTTAATTATTTTATTAAGAAAGTTATTAAAATTAATAATTATCTTTATACTAAAAAACTTAAATATAATAAAAAGAGAATAAGCTATTAAAGTAACCCCTTATAATATTATTAAGTAAATACTAGAAGATATTAAAATAAATTTATAATATATAGAACTTATTTAAGATTAATAAAACTTAATACTATTAAAAAAGAGAAAGAAAAAAAAATACTATAATTATAAGAAGACTAAATACTTTATAAATAAGTACTAGGTACTAAAGAAGTAATAGAAGCTAGTTACTAAAGGAAAAGGAATTAGTATAACTTACTATAAAAACCTACTTATTTAAAATATTAGTATAGTTAATAGTAAAGAATACTTTTTAAATACTAATAGATTTATAAATTATAATAAACCTATATCTAATAAAGACTAGAACTTTAGGACTTAACTAGTCTTAGAAGAAGAAGAAGATCTTAAAATAACTAAGTTAGAAATTAAGATAAATACTAATATAGTCTTAAAGATACCTATAAATAAGAGGAAGGACTTTAAGATTACTTATTTAAATATAAGGAAAGTATTTACTTAGGTACTAATATTACTATTAAGACTAATAAGTAATTATATAATTAATAGATAATCTTATTTTAAGAATAAAGAACTTAATATAATAGTTATTTATAAAATAGATATCTTAGACCTTATTATACTAATAATACTATTAAATAATAAAGAAATATAGACTTATAAAAACCTAAGAATTATAGAACTTAGCCTTATATATAGAGATTATATAATACTCTTATAGGCTTTTTACTCTTTTAATAATTATAAATACTATCTTTAGAAGAAATTAGAATATTAAATATTTTTAAGTTATAACTTATAAAATAAAATCTTTAATAAATATAAACTTTAATATTAGAAAATTAAAAAAAGAAGAGGAAACTTTATCTCTTTTATAAAAAATCCTAAAAAAGATTATTATATTAAAGATAAAAATATATATATTATTTATATTATATTATTAAGATATAAGAATAAAGAAAATAATATACTAAATAGCTAAAAAGAAGCCCTCTAAAGTCCTAATAAAAATAGTTAAATTAAAGCTTTATTTATTAAGTTAGAATAACTTATTAGAGCTAAAGTCTTCTAATTTATTAAGTAATTATTAATCCCTAGTTCCTAAAAAGTTCTAAAAAATAAACCTATATTTTAAATTAAACTTAACTAAAATAACTAGCTTATTAAATATAAAGTAAAGTTAATAATAAAAGGATTTATATAAGTATTTAAATAAGACTTCTTTTAAACTTATACCTTAATATTTATTTTACTTATATAAAGAATTATTTTAGTTCTTATAGTTACTAATAATTAAGAAATTAAGTAAATTAACTTTATTAGAGTCTTTCTTAATAGCCTACTTAAAGAATTTATATATATAGCCCTCTTAGAAGGTTTTCTTAAATTTATTAAAGAACTTCTAACTTATTTAAATAAAAGAAATAAAGAACTTCTTAGTCTATTAGCTAATTTAGGCTATAATTTTACTAAAGAATAGGTTATCTTACTTAATAAAGCCCTCTATAGTCTTAAATAAGGCCCCTAAAATTAAAAAGTCCTCTTAAAAGAACTCCTAGTTAAGCTAGACTTTAAGTTATTATTATTAGATAATATTATTTATTAGAATTAAACTATAAGGACTTTTATAATTACCTATATAGATAATTATCTTTTTATAAGATCTAATCTTTAGTATATTAACTAGCTTAAGAAGTAGTTTAATAAGGCTTACTTTATTAAAAATAGAGGGCTTACTTTTTTTTTTTAAGTATTTAAATTAATTAAAATTAAAAAATATAAAGCCTTTAGCTATATTAAGGCTAGTTTATAAAAGAAGTTATCTTTAGGTTTAGTCTTTTTAATACTAAGCCTTAGCTTATCCCCCTATAGCCTAGGCTATTATAAGAACCCTTATTTAGTTTTAAACTAAAGTATATTTTAATAGAATTACTTACTAAAGAATTTACTTAGCTTAAATTAGAATTACCTAAAAAGTAAGTATTTAAGACCTTATTAAATACTAAATAGAAACTATTTTAGTAAATATTAGGTATTATTATATAGCTTTTAATAATAATTAGACTTAATATTATCTTTATAATTTAATTTTACTTAAGGTATATAATTAAAGTAAATATAATACTTTTTAATTTTATTAAAGGAAGTCTTAAATACCTAAAAGATACTAAGATAAATATTATAAGATATTATATTAATAAAAAACTTATAAGTCTCCTCTAGGCTTACTTTAATAGTAATTTTACTAAATACTAAGAAACCTCTAAGTTAATAAGAAGATATTTTCTTACCTTAAATAAAAGACTTATAAGTTAAAGAGTAAAAAGGGTAAGCCTTATAATACTTTTAACTTTAAAGGTAAAATTTAATATTTTATTAAAGATAATTAAAAAGATTAAATAAATCTTAAGGCTTTTTAAAAAAATATTAATAAAGATTTAGTACCTAATCCCCTTATTTTATAATAATTAAAGCTTTATATTAAATACTAAAAACCTAAACTAATATACTAAAATAAAGTATATACTTTTAAAGTTTTATTATATTTAATAAAAAGCTTAAACTAGTTTAATTAATATTAAATATTTTAAGACTAATATAATACTAGTAAATAGTTTAATAAAGCCCTTATTAGGTATTAAGTTTTAAAGCTTTTAGAAGCTTTTAGGCCTTTAAAATCTAAATTAAGCTTACTAGTATATAATATAAACCTTTTATTATAAAAAATAATATATTATATACTTAATAAATTAATTATTAAAAAGCTTTATAATAATAAACTAAGTTTTAAGATCTTAGAAGATTTACTAGGTTTTTTTTTAAGACCTTTAAGGTATCTTAAAAATAAAGACTTATAATTAATAAATAAAAACTAAAGTAATAAAGTTAATTACTTATATATATTATATCTTAATATACTAAGCTTTTATAATTTAATAAAAAATTAGTTATAATAAGTTTATTCTTTAATAAGAAATTCCCTAGTACCTTAATTAATAAGAAAGATAGACTAGTCTTTATAAAGTAAGTATTTTTCTAGTACCTTAGGAGTAGATATATCTTTAGTCTTTATAAGATAAGGGATACCTTAAATAGACCTTTAATAGATTAGAATTCCCTTAAATTATAACTCCCCTAGGTACTAAATACTTCTTTAAGTAAACTAATTATTCTATAAAATAAATTAGAATTACTTATAAGGTAAGTTAACTTATTTTATTAGAAAAACTATTAGCTTACTAAAAAAGCCCTTATACTAAATAAACTATACCTTAATATAATACTAAACTAATATTACTTAATTTAGCCTTAATTTATAGTATATTAGTTAAGTTACTTTTAGGGAGTCCTTTATAAGTCTTATAAGTACTTAAGTAAGATACCTTTACTAAACTATACTTATAAACTAACTTTTATTTTCTATAAAATTTATTTATATAAGATTTACTAAAAATATACTTATAATACTTAATTCTTATTCTAATTAACTACTTTTAGTTATATAATAAAATAAGTAATATTATTAAACTTAATAAATTAAGATAAATCTAATAGTATAAAATTTTTTTAAATTAAATAACTTTTTCTAGTATAATATTAAATATAAAATAAATACCTACCCTATACCTCTATATCTATACTAGTATAATATATACTAATATATAGCCCCTATATATACTATAGCTTATTAAAGTATAGTATTATAGGCTACTAATTAGTACTATTAATTACTTATATATAATAGTAATTAATAAGAGATATAAAATAATATACTACCCTATACTAATACTTATTATATATTATAAAAGTATATATAGTATTTATATCTACTATAACTTACTAAGCTTAGTATTATAAGTTACTAATTAGTATTATTAATTATATATATATAATAGTAAAAGATAAGAGGTATAAAGTAATATACTATCCTATACTAATATTTACTATATACTATAAAATATATATATAATACCTATATATATTATAGTTTACTAAGTATAATACTATAGGCTACTAATTAATACTATTAATTATCTATATATAGTAGTAATTAATAAGAGGTATAAGGTAATATATTACCTTATACTAATACTTATTATATACTATAAAAGTATATATAGTGCCTATATATATTATAGTTTATTAAGTATAGTACTATAAGCTACTAATTAGTATTACTAATTAGTACTATTAATTACCTATATATAATAATAGTTAGTAGTAGTATAAAATAGTATATTACCTTATACTAATATTTACTATATACTATAAAATATATATATAATACTTATATTAACGTAAGTAGAAAACGGTACGTGACTATATTAAGCCTAATCTAGTAATAAAATTAGAAAATAGCTTATTAGAGGTTAAAGAATATATAAGTCTACCCCTAGATAATAATAGTATAAGGTTACCTTACTAGGGGTAGTTATAGTAGATGATTTACTACTAGGGATACGCCTAGATATATCCTTATAATTAAACTATACTATAGTAAACCTAATATAGCTATAACTTAACTAAGACTAAGATCTAAAAGAGAAATAATTAATAAGCTCCTCTTTTTAATTAAAGATAAATATAAAAACTAGATAAAAGAGTTATAATTAGAATATAAATAAATATAAGCCTATAATAAGGCTAAGAAGGCCCTAATAAGAGCTAATACCTTAATTAACTAAGAGATAATATAGACTATTATAAAAGAAATAGTTATATAAATACTTAAAGAGAGCTAGACTATTTAGCCCTTATAGCTAATCTAGTTATAGTCTTATACTAAGGTAATAGTATTATATAGCTAAGTTAGTCTTAGGATAAAACTAGTCTTAGTTAGGTATAAGAGAGAACTTATTATTAATACTAAAGGATATATTACTAAGATTAAGAGCTACTCCCCTTAAGAGATTATTATAATAGTTAACTAAGTAATTTAGGCTAATATTACTATAATAGTATACTATCTCCCCTCTAGGGATATAGTATTAACCTTTTACTAAGAAGTAAAAGAATATACTAAAGATAAGCTATAAATAAAGGTTACCTTTAGACTAAAAGTAACTCTCTCCTAATAGGTATATATTATAATTATAAAAGTAGTTTTACTTAGTAAGATATTATAAAATATAACTAACTTAATAACTATACTCTTAGTATTTAATAAAGTAAATATTATTATAGTAAAAGTATATTACTCTTAGACTAATATTAGATTAAAGGCTTTACTTATTATTAGAACCTATAATATAAAAATAATAAACTACTTATATAAGTAAGGGGTCTTCTTTAACTCTTAAGTCTTCTAATATAAACCTTTCTTAAAAATAGTATAGCCTTTATAGTACTTTAAATATTACTAATATAGTTATAAGTAAATTCTACTAAAATAAAAAGTAATATAGTTAGTATATATACTAGTCTTATATAAGGATAAAGCTATACTTAGTAAAGTTAAATAATAAGAAGGAAAAGTATTTAAACTACTAAGGGAACTATTTAGTATAGTCCTATAACTACCTTATAATAAAGTAATACTAGGGCTAAGCCTAAGAGGCTTACTACTTTTAATTAACTTATTTTAAGTTTTACTACCTAAGAGAGGAGAGGGTACTAAGGTCCTTAAAGGTATCTTTACCTTTAAAAAGAGCTAAGAGTATATAGCACCTAAGGGGGCGCCTAATAAGCCCCTCCTTTACTATATTAATAAGCTAAAGACCTTTCTTAGCTTAGTTAAATATACTAAATTTTAATTTTACTAACCCCTAAGTAGGATTTATAAGGCTAATATTAATATTACTAACTAGAATTATCTAATAAGAAATACTAATCTTATAGCTAGAGGAGCCTTAGGCCCTAAGCGCCCCCCCCGCGGCCCCTACCCTACTAACTAAAGGTAAGGTTTTACCCCTACTACTACTAATAGTACCTATAGCCCTAGGCCTAAACTAAGATACTATTATAACTAACCTAGTATAGCTTAGATAAATAAATAAGAATCCTTTTTTAGAATATATATAAAGATAATAATAATATATAATTAGCCCTTTATTAGGAGGATAGCCTAGATATTATAATAATCTAAGAAGTATTACTAAGTAGGCCCCTACTTACCTTAGTATTAGTACTATACTAGTGCCTTTAGGGGGGTAGGTAGATAGTTACTTATATATATAAGAGAATTAATAAATCTACCTAAGAAGGAATAATAAAAAGTAATATATATTATATCTAATTCTTTAAGAGCCTACTCCTCTTTATAAACCTTTACTTAGAGCCTAAAGTAGACCCCTACTAGCTCTTAGATAAAGTATTATTAGCCTTAAGAGTCCTAAGAGTAATAGTAAGAGACTTTAATATCTACTATCCTTCTTAGGACTTATATAAAAGAAAATCCCTATATATAAATAATATAATTAAGGCTCTAACCTAAGCTAAGACTACTCTAGTTACCCCCTTAAGAATAATAATATAATATAAATATAATTATTATACTAATACCCTTAATCTCCTTTAGGCCTCC
The DNA here is from genome assembly GCA_038367545.1 of Beauveria asiatica. Lineage (NCBI taxonomy): Eukaryota > Fungi > Ascomycota > Sordariomycetes > Hypocreales > Cordycipitaceae > Beauveria > Beauveria asiatica. The sequence continues at coordinate 16,652 of JAAHCF010000161.1, read as the reverse complement.
TTAATACTAAGACCCTAGTATATAACCCTATATTAGGACTTATATAGTTTAGACTATTCTTTATAGTTACTAGAACTCTAAGTACTTAGGGTAAATACCCCCCTTAAAATAAAGAAATAAAGTAAGGTTAATATAAGTATTATATTAATAAAGGTAATAGTATAGCTTTTAGTTATATTTAAGCTCTTAATAATAAACCCCTTATAAGTAAAAGTAATATATAGATAGCTTACTTTAGCCTTAACTAATATTATTAAGAAGGTTATTCTTAAGATAGGACTTATTTAAGATTAAAAGCTAGATTAGTAAATATAGTTAGTAAGTTAAGTAGTAATAGAGATAAAATAAGCCTAATAAAGGGCCTAAAGATCTAAAAACTAAGTTAATTAGGAGATAGTAGGCGCTATAAGAAAGATATAGGCCTAAGCTTTAGCTAAGGTATAGAAGGCTACCTAAAGAACCTATTTAGGCTTACTTAAGGATATTCTAATATTATAAAAGTAGTATTAATAGGCTAAAAGATATATAGTAAGATATATAATAGACTTAATCCTAGTACTAGCCTAATTAGATTAAGGGTTACTAGTATAAATAAGAGAGGAAAAGGTAAAAGTCCTAGTAAAGAAGTTCTTCTCCCCCCTAGTAGAGGATAGCCTAGAGGTAAACCTAGGTATACTAAGGGACTAACTAAGAACTAGCTTATTATAGGATATATCTAAGATTCTTATATAAATTATAAAAGAAGAGGTAAAGGATACCCTATATAACTATATAGCCTAGAACACCCTAGGCCTAGATAAGATCTCCTATAGACTCCTAAAAGCCTTAGGCCCCCCTATTTACTAAGTACTAGTAAAGCTATTTAATACCTCCCTAGTAACTAGCTATTTCCTAGCCTAGTACTATATTAGGAGTATAATAATATTATAAAAACTAAGAAAATCCCTAAATAAGCTCTAAATAGTAAGAGGCTAGTACCTAATAACCCTTTTAAATATAACTAAGAAGCTATTTAAGAAGATTCTAGCTACCTAAATTATAATTATAATAAAAACCTATTAGCTCTTACTAAAAAGATAAATAAGTAATAAGAGAAAGAGGTTAATAGAGATAGTAATCTTAATAGTAGTTAAATTAGTCTTTATAGTATAGGCCTAAGAATAAGCTACCTTACTCTTATAACTAAATATTACTAGTGTCTTTAATAATATAAATTATAGACTACTTATTTAGGAACTATAGCACCTAGGGTACCTAGAATAGGTTCTTAACCTAATATAGTCTTTTCTTAATAATAAGATAACCTAGCTCTAACTTAATAGAAGCCTAACTAAGGAGCGCCCCCTAAGGAGGGGTATACCTTAAGGCTTACTACTATTTCTAATCCTCTTTATCTTATTTATAAGTTTACTTTATAAAGCCCTTAAGGTAGCCTTAGGTTTATATATTATTAGGTTTATAAATAATATAAACCTTCTTTATATAAAAAGGAATTATAATAAAATAAAGACTAAGCTTAAGTTAGCCTAGTCTATTTACTAAGAGTAGTCTTAAACTTATTACCTTAGCTTCTTAATACTAAAATTTAAGTTAATATACTTTTAATATAAATATATACTAGATCTAAGACCCCTTATACTTAGGGATAAGATAGTTAAATCTTCTATAAGTACCTATTTATTAGGAGTAGTTATTTTTATAAGACTAAAATAAGGTTAGTAGGTTAAGGTAGTATTAAGTAAGGTAAAGGTAGTACTTTAGGCCTTATATATAACTATTAAGAAGTTATAAGGCCCTTAAGTTAAGGAAGTAAGAGATATCTACCTCTAAGGTATTTAACTAATAATATCCTTTAGAGCTATAGTATAGTATTACCTAGGTAATAGCCTTATAAAGGGCCTAGTAAGACCTTTATATAAATTATAAATAAAGTACTTATAAGTTATTAGGAGAGCCTTTAAAGTAACCTTTACTTACTATATTAAAACTAAACTCTAGGTTTTATTATTAAATATTTACTTAATAACTAAAAAAAGTAAGACCCTAAACTAATAAAAGGTAAATAGAGTAATAACCTAACTTTAATATATAACTATTTAAATAACCTTCCTTATACTACTATAAAGAGTTTATAATAAATAAATTAAACCCCTTATATAAGAGCTTTATAAAGACCTATTAAGGATAAATAAGAGGTCTCTAGAAGGGGACTAGTATATCCTTAAGGGGTAAGTAAACTAAATATAGTAAATAAAGTAAAAGTAAGAAGAGATAAAGAACTAGAGGAGGGTAAGATATCTTATACTCTTCTTAATATATAAGCTATTATAAGTAAGATATAAGACTAAAGTAGTCTTAATCCTCTATTTATTATATTATATTAGCTTTATTTTAATATAATTATAAATAGGGAAGATAAGACTTAATACTTTTCTTTATAAATACTAAGTATTAAGCTATAACTTAAGTATATACTAATATAGGGATAAACTAGAAGATATTTACTATATACTTCTTTATTATTAGACTATAAGAAAAGATAATATTACTAGGGTAATATTAATATAAGAATAATAAAATATACTCTATATCCTTAATAACCTAATAAAAAGTAAAAAGATTATAAAGTAAGTATATAAAAAAAGGAGATTAATATATATAAAAATAAGGTTATAGTTAGGGTTAAATAGGGGCTAAGCTAAGGGAGAATTAGATAAAGAAGGTATAGATTTTATTAATAAACTAAATTAAAGTAAGAGCCTTATTAGGGCTAAAAAGAGGCTAACTAGGCTAAATATTAGTTTTATTACTAAAATAAAGAAAGGGATTAAATTAAGCCCTTAGTAGCTATAACTAACTTAATTAAAGGTTATAAGACCCCTAGTCTTATCTAGCTCTAGGCTAATAGTAGTACCCTAGGAGCTACTAGAGCCTATAATAGGGGTACTAGTAGTAGGGGGGTAAGGAAGAGGGTAAGGCGGTAGTAGTATTACGCTAGAGGGGGGGCCGCGGGGGGGAGGACGCGGGGGCAGCGGCATTAAGCTACCAGCGGGGGTAGTAGGGGGCGGCACTAGGGTAAAGGCGGCATTAATAAGTAATCCTAGGCGGTAGGAGACGGTGCGTAATTCTAAGAGTATCTTAGAGAATAAAGCCTAGTTAACTAAGGCTAGGGGCTAACTAGGGGTAGAGGGGTTAGTAGAAGTGGCGGGGTTAGCGGGGGCGGGAGCCGGGGTAGCGCCGGGAGTAGTAGGAGCGACGCTGGCGGCGGTGGAGATAGTAACGGTAGGGATAGCCCCTCTAATAGTATAAGCCTAATCCTAGGCCTCCTTAGTAGTAAGACCACCTATATTATAGTAGGCCTAAGTTACTACTAGTATTAAAGGCTAAAAGCTAGGATTAGCTAGAGTCTCTCTTATAGTAAGGCTAGAGTACTCTTATAACTAAGCCTAAATAGTAATTATAATAAGTTTAACCTAAGCTAATACCTATTATTATTAGGATTAAGGTTAACTAAGGAGTAAGGGGAACTTATATAAGGGTAATATTATTTTATTTATATATACTTAATATATAAACTAATACTAGTTATATTTATTAATAAAATAGACTTAAAATTAACTAAAAGGTAATATATATATATAAGCTAAAAATAAGTTAATTTACTAGATATTTTTATTTAGTTAAGATAGTAACTATAAAAGGTGTCTTAAAGGTTATTTTACTTAGGCTTAAGGTTCTCTTAAAGTAAGAGCTCTTTACCCTTAGAAATCTTAAAAGTAAAATAATAATAAGGCTAGCTTAATTAGTAGCTATAATAAGATTAATAAGTAGAAAATTACTTATTATAATAGTAGTAAGGGGAGTAGAATAGTTAATAAAAACTAGCTAAGTTAGGCTAAGATTAAGGCTAACTTATATTAGATTAGGGGGAAAGGAAGTACTTACTTATTAGTAATAATAATAGTATAAAGCTTTTTATATATAATTAACTTAAATCTATAAATAGGAAATATTATAGGCTTAATTAGATAATATATAAAGGTAATAAAGGATAAAGGAAGGTAAAAAGAAAAGAAGATATATAATAACTATAGTTATTAAAGAAAGGAAAAGAAGTTAGGAATTAAGGATTTAAGCCTCTTTTATCTTTATTAGCTAATTACTAATAATAATAAATTAGCTAAGAAAAATCTAATAAGTAGTTATTAAGTTAATTATATTACTAATAAACTAGGATAAAATAGTAGCTAATAAGACCCTAATATAATCTTAGTTTATAAGATATTAAGTATACTTATATACTATTTATAAAATAATAATAAATATAAATATAATAATAATAAGTATATAAGGAAAGGAAGTACTAATTAGCCTAGCCTAAAGATAAAGAGACTTTAACTAAAAGGTGGCTTAACCTTATAAAAATACCTTTTTCCCCCTTAGGTATTAACTAGCTAGATTAGCTAGATTAGCTAGAGAGATAGAAATTAGCCCTCCCCGCGCCCTTAGGATAATAATAATAGCTAAAGTTATAAGTACTAATATATAGATATAACCCTAAGTTAAGCTTAAGAAAACTTATAACCCGCAGGCTAAATAGCCGCCCCCCTAGGAAACTTAATTAAGAAGAGGGGCCTTATAGACCCCTACTAGAAGCTAATATAGGACTAAAGGCACTTAATAAAGTAAAGGTTTTTCTCTAGGGACTCTAGTTTTTCCTTTACCTATAAATAATAGTAAGACTAGATAGATATATAAGTCTAATTAGTATAATTTAATAATAATAATATATATAATACTTATATATACTATAGCTTACTAAGTATAATACTATAAGCTATTAATTAGTACTATTAATTACCTATATATAATAGTAATTAATAAGAGATATAGGGTAATATACTACCCTATACTAATATTTACTATATACTATAAAAGTATATATAGTACTTATATATATTATAACTTACTAAGTATAGCACTATAAGCTACTAATTAGTATTATTAATTAGTATTATTAATTACTTATATATAGTAATAGTTAGTAGTAGTATAAAGTAGTATACTACCTTATACTAATATTTACTATATACTATAAAATATATATATAGCGCCTATATATATTATAGCTTACTAAGTATAGTACTATAGGCTACTAATTAGTACTATTAATTACTTATATATAGTAGTAATTAATAAGAAGTATAGGGTAGTATACTACTTTATATTAATACTTACTATATACTATAAAAGTATATATAGTACTTATATATACTATAGCTTATTAAGTATAATACTATAAGCTATTAATTAGTATTACTAATTAGTATTATTAATTACTTATATATAATAATAGTTAATAATAGTATAGGGTAATATATTATCTTATACTAATACTTATTATATATTATAAAAGTATATATAATATTTATATATATTATAGCTTATTAAGTATAGTATTATAAGCTATTAATTAGTATTATTAATTAGTATTATTAATTACCTATATATAATAGTAATTAATAATAATATAAAGTAGTATACTATCTTATACTAATACTTATTATATATTATAAAAGTATATATAATACTTATATATATTATAGCTTATTAAGTATAGTACTATAAACTATTAATTAATACTATTAAATTACCTATATATACTAGTAGTTAGTAATAGTATAGGGTAATAAGCTATCTTATATTAATAAGGTATAAGGTAAGTAACTACTTTATACTAAATTAATATTAACTATACTTAGTTATACTTATAAATAGGCTTAGCCCCTTAATAAGCTAGAGGGGGTATTAAAAGTAGGGCTTTTATAGGGACTCCTTATAAGTTACTAATACTAGTAGTATAGTTAAAACTACTAAAATAGCTAAAATAATATTAAGAAGCTATTAAAACTAATAGGGTAGTAATATTAGCTAATACCTTACTTTATAGTATATAAAGGAGGAATTCTAGAATAAGTAAAGTTTTTTCTAAGTAATATTATATCTCTTTTTCTTTATAAATAATAATAATTTTCTTAGCTAGAAGATAGAATAATAAGGTTAATAATATAATCTCTTCTTCTATATCTTTTACTAGTACTCTTACTTTTATATACCTATTAATAATTACTATAAAGGCCCTATTAGATACTAAATAGAAACTATTTTAGTAAATATTAGGTACTATTATATAGCTTTTAATAATAACTAGATCTAATATTACTTTTATAGTCTAATTCTACTTAAGGTATATAATTAAAGTAAATATAATACTCCTTAACTCTATTAAAGGAAGTCTTAAGTACCTAAAAGGTACTAAAATAAATACTATAAAGTATTATATTAGTAAAAAACCTATAAGTCTCCTTTAAACTTACTTTAATAGTAATTTTACTAGATATTAGGAAACCTTTAAGTTAATAAGAGAATATCTCCTTACCTTAAATAAGGGACTTATAAGTTAAAGAGTAAAGAGGGTAAGTCTTATAATACTCTTAACTTTAAAGGTAAAATTTAATACTTTATTAAAGATAATTAAAGAGATTAAATAAATCTTAAGGCTCTTTAAAGAAATATTAATAAAAATTTAGTACCTAATTTCTTTATTTTATAATAATTAAAGTTTTATATTAAATACTAAAAACTTAAACTAGTATACTAAAATAAAGTATATACTTCTAAAGTTTTATTATATTTAATAAAAAGCCTAAACTAACTTAATTAATATTAGATATTTTAAGATTAATATAATACTAGTAAATAGTCTAATAAAGCCCTTATTAAGTACTAAGTTTTAAAGCTTTTAAAAGCTTTTAAGCCTCTAAAATCTAAACTAAGCTTATTAGTATATAATATAAATCTTTTATTATAAAAGATAATATATTATATACTTAATAAATTAATTATTAAAAAGCTTTATAATAATAAGCTAAGTTTTAAGATCTTAGAAGATTTATTAGGTTTCTTTTTAAGACCTCTAAGATATTTTAAAGATAAAGACTTATAATTAATAAATAAAAGCTAAAGTAGTAAAGTTAGTTACTTATATATATTATATCTTAATATATTAAGCTTTTATAATTTAATAAAAGATTAGTTATAATAAGCTTATCTTTTAATAAGAAATTCCCTAATACCTTAATTAATAAAAAAGATAGACTAGTTCTTATAAAGTAAGTATTTTTTTAGTACCTTAAGAGTAAATATATCTTTAGTCTTTATAAAATAAGGGATATCTTAAATAGACCTTTAATAGATTAGAATTCCCCTAAATTATAACTTCCTTAAGTACTAAATACTTCTTTAAGTAAGCTAACTATTTTATAAGGTAAGTTAGAATTACCTATAGGGTAAGTTAATTTATCTTATTAGAAAAACTATTAGCCTACTAAAGGAGCCCTTATACTAAGTAAACTATACCTTAATATAATATTAAACTAATATTACTTAATTTAGCCTTAACTTATAATATATTAGTTAAGTTACTCTTAAGGAGTCTTTTATAGATCTTATAAGTATTTAGGTAAGATACTTTTACTAAACTATACTTATAAGTTAATTTTTATTTTCTATAAAATTTATTTATATAAGATTTACTAAAAATATACTTATAATACTTAATTTTTATTCTAATTAACTACTTTTAGTTATATAATAAAATAAGTAATATTATTAGACTTAATAAATTAAAATAAATCTAATAATATAAAAAATTTTTAAATTAAATAACTTTTTCTAGTATAATATTAGGTATAGGGTAAGTACCTACCCTATACCTCTATACCTATATTAGTATAGTATATACTAATATATAGCTTATATATATATTATAACTTACTAAAATATAGTACTATAGGCTATTAATTAGTATTATTAATTACTTATATATAGTAGTAATTAATAAGAGGTATAGGATAGCGCACTACCTTATACTAATACTTACTATATATTATAAAATATATATATAGTACTTATATATACTATAGCTTATTAAGCTTAGTATTATAAGCTACTAATTAGTATTATTAATTATATATATATAGTAGTAAAAGATAAGAGGTATAAGGTAATATACTACCCTATACTAATATTTACTATATACTATAAAATATATATATAGCGCCTATATATACTATAACTTACTAAGTATAGTACTATAAGCTACTAATTAGTACTACTAATTAGTATTATTAATTACTTATATATAGTAGTAATTAATAAGAGGTATAGGGTAATATATTACCTTATACTAATACTTACTATATACTATAAAAACATATATAATACTTATATATACTATAGCTTATTAAGTATAGTACTATAGACTATTAATTAGTATTACTAATTAGTACTATTAATTATCTATATATAGTAGTAATTAATAAAAAATATAGGCTAATATATTACCCTATACTAATACTTATTATATATTATAAAAGTATATATAATACCTATATATACTATAACTTACTAAGTATAGTATTATAAGCTATTAATTAGTATTACTAATTAGTACTATTAATTACCTATATATAATAGTAATTAATAGTAGTATAAGGTAATATACTACCTTATATTAATACCTACTATATACTATAAAAGTATATATAGTATTTATATATACTATAGCTTATTAAGTATAGTATTATAGGCTATTAATTAGTACTATTAATTAATATTATTAATTACTTATATATAGTAGTAATTAATAAGAGGTATAGAGTAGTATATTACCTTATACTAATACTTATTATATACTATAAAAGTATATATAATACCTATATATATTATAGCTTACTAAGTATAGTACTATAAGCTACTAATTAGTATTACTAATTAGTATTATTAATTACTTATATATAATAGTAATTAATAAGAGGTATAAGGTAGTATACTACTCTATACTAATATTTACTATATACTATAAAAGTATATATAATACTTATATATACTATAACTTACTAAGTATAGTATTATAAGTTATTAATTAGTATTACTAATTAGTACTATTAATTACCTATATATAATAATAATTAATAAAAAATATAAGATAATATACTATCCTATACTAATACTTATTATATACTATAAAAGTATATATAGTACTTATATATACTATAACTTACTAAGTATAGTATTATAAGCTACTAATTAGTATTACTAATTAGTACTATTAATTACTTATATATAGTAATAATTAGTAATAGTATAGGGTAGTATATTACCTTATACTAATACTTATTATATATTATAAAAGGTATATATAGTACTTATATATATTATAGCTTATTAAGTATAATACTATAGGCTATTAATTAGTATTACTAATTAGTGCTATTAATTAACCTATATATAATAGTAGTTAGTAGTAATATAGGGTAGTATACTATCTTATACTAATACTTATTATATACTATAAAAGTATATATAATACTTATATATATTATAGCTTATTAAGTATAGTACTATAGGCTACTAATTAATACTATTAAATTACCTATATATACTAGTAGTTAGTAGTAGTATAGGGTAATAAGCTACCCTATACTAATAAGGTATAGGGTAGGTAGTTATCTTATATTAAATTAATATTAACTATACCTAATTATACTTATAAGTAGACTTAGTCTTTTAGTAAGCTAGAGGGGGTATTAAAAGTAAGGCTTTTATAAGGACTCTTTATAAACTACTAATACTAGTAGTATAATTAAAACTACTAAAATAGCTAAAATAGTATTAAGAAGCTATTAAAACTAATAAGGTAATAATATTAGCTAATACCTTACTTTATAATATATAAAGGAGGAATTCTAGAATAAGTAAAGTTTTTTTCTAAATAATATTATATCTCTTTTTTTTTATAAATAATAATAGTTTTCTTAGCTAGAAGATAGAATAATAAGGTTAATAATATAATCTTTTCTTCTATATCTTTTATTAATACTCTTACTTCTATATGCTTATTAGTAATTACTATAAAACCTCTTATAAGTAGACTTAGCTTTAAGAGGGAGATATATAACCCTAGACTAGGATCTTATTAGATTTAACTATACCTCTTAGCTCCTTAAGTTATTTATATATACCCCTAATACTAGTATACTTATAAGGAAATAAAGTAAGGTAAATAAGTCTATTATAAAAGTAAAGACTATAATATAACTTCTTTTTAAGACTATTTTTTAGTTAAATAACCTATTTAAAATAAAAAAGGTATATAACTAGTTAGTAAAAATACTAGAAGAAATTACTAAGAAGGTAGTTTTTATTATAAGCCTAGTATAAGACTAATAACTACCCTAGTAGACTAATAAAGTATAAGTAATAGTTATAAATATTAAGAGGAAGTAATAATATATACTAAGAATTAGCTCTTAAGTTAACTAAAATACTATAAAAAAGGTAAAGATATACTAGGCTTAGGCCTTAGCTAAGGTATAGAGAGTATTATAAAGAACTTATTTTAATACCTTATAGGGGACCTTAAAGCTATAAAAGTAATATAAGTAAGTAAAGAGGTATATTATAAGGTATATAACTAATATAATCCTAAAGCTAGCTTAACTAAAATAAAATATATTAACTAAGACTAAGGAGGAGAAGGTAGAAGTCTTAATATAAAAGTTCTTCTTAAAGCTAAAGGTAATAGACCTTATAATAATATTACCTTAAGACCTTATAAAACTATATATAATACTATATACCCTTTTCTTAATAGTATAGGATATAATAAAAATTCTATTATTAATTATAAAATAAGAGGTAAAAATAATATTATAAAGTTATATAATATAAAATACCTTAGGCCTAAATAAGATATTATATAGCTTCTTAAGAGTACTAGGCCCCCTACTCCTTAAGGTATTAATAATACTATATAATATTTCTTTAAAGATTAGTTATTTCTTATAATAATACTAAGTTAAGACTATAATAGTATTTTAAAAGCTAGGAAAGATACTAAATAAATTATATATAACTAATAATTAGAGGCTAATTATACTTTTAAATATAATAAGTAAGTTATTTAAGAAGATACTAGCTATTTATATTATATTTATAATAGAAGAATATTATCTCTTACTTAAGGGCTAAATAAGGAACTAAAGGTAAAGATTAATTAAAATAATAATTACCTTAATAGTTAAGTTAATTAAAATAGTATAGTCTTATAATAAAGTAGTATTACTCTTATAACTAAATATAACTAATATCTTTAATAATATTAATTATAAGTTTTTAATAAAAAAACTTAAGCTTTTAAGGTACTTAGATAAAATACTTTAGTTATTATAGTCCTTTTTAAGTAAAAAAGTAAATAGGCTTTATATTAATAGTAGAGTAACTATAAAGTAGGCTATTTAGAGAGATATATTTTAAGGGTTACTATTATCCTTAATCCTCTTTATTTTATTTACCTTATCTCTTTATAAGGCTCTTAAGATAATATTAAGGTTATATATAATTAGATTTATAAATAATACTAACCTTTTATTAGTAAATAAGAATTATAATAAAATAAAAATATAATTAAAGTTTATATAAAAGATTTATAAAGAATAAGTATATACTTATTACCTTAGCTTCTTAGTCTTAAAATTTAAGTTACTATATTTCTATTATAATTATACTATAGACTTAGGCCTAATCTAGTTTAAAGAAAATATAGTCTAATTAATAACCTATACTTATTTTTTAAGACTAATCTTATTAAATAAACTAAAATAAAGGAAATAAGTTAAAGTAATATTAATAAAAATATAAGCTATATTATAGGCCCTTTAAAAGACTATAAAGAAATTATAAGGCCTAAAGGTTAAAGAGACTTATAATTTTTACTTTTAAAGTATTTACTTAATTATAATCTTTAAGGTAATAATATAATACTAGCTTTTAAATAAAGCTACCTAAGGCTTTATTTACTCCTTTTATAAAATTTAAATAAAGTACCTTTATATAATAAAAGAAGTATTTAAAGCTATTCTAATATATTATATTAAGATTAAACTTAAGGTTTTTTTACTTAACTTATATTTAATAATATAAAAGAACTAGACCCTCTTATAATAAGAAACTAATAAGACTATAGTTAGGCTTTATTATATATTTATTTAAATAGCCTCCCTTACCTTTATTATTTACTATAATAATAAGAAAAGGAGAAGAGTAATACCCCTACTATAAGACCTTTATATTAACCTACTAAAGACTATTAATAAAGGATTATAAAAAGACTATTATATATTAGACTAGTAAATAATATAAAAGTAATAAGTAATATAAGAATATAAGAAAATAAAAAGTTAAAGAAAAGTAAGATAATTTACTTTTTTCTTAATTTATAAGCTATTATAACTTTAATTTAAGGGATAAGTAGTATTAGTCTTTATATCTCTTTAATATATTAACTTTATTATTATCTAGTTTTAAATAAATAAAATAAGAGTTAATACCTTTTTTTATAAATAAAAAGTCCTTAAGTTTAACTTAAAAGAGTACTAATACTAGTAAAGTCTAAAGGATATTTACTATATATTACTTTATTATTTATAAGTAAAAGACTATAATAGCTTTATAATACTAATATTATAAAATAAGTATAATATTACTTTTATATTAAACTATTTAGTTTAATATAAAAAAATAATAAAATAGCTATATAGTTTTAAATAACTAACTTATATATATATAAAAAATAAACTAAATATAAAATAAAAGTATTATAAAATAAATATAATAAAATATTAAAATATAATAAATAATATTATTAATAATAACTAAATATAACTTAAATAGTCTTATAATATATCTTTAATAAGCTTAATTTACTTTACTTAAAATTATACTTAAATATAAATAAATATCTTTTTTATAGTAAGCTTAGCCTAAGCCTTTAGTAGTTATAAGCCTAAGTTACCTCTTCCTTACCCTTATCTCCCTTAGACCCTCCTTCTCCCTCCCCCTTAGCCCTTAATTAGTATAAGGCTACTAAGATATTAATAATAAGCTATAATAAGTATAACTAGGTATAAACCTCTAATAAAAGGTCTTTAAGTATAGACTTATTTAAAAGAGATAAGCCTTTAAATAAAACTATAATAAAAGTAATACTATTACTAAATAAAGTAATAATAGTAAGTATAATAAAAATATTAATAGTAATAGTTAATAGGTTTATATTACTTATAAAGTAAGTTTAGTTTTAACTTTCTTTAATAAAGCCTTTATTAGTTTTAAAGTAAATATAATATATTTTTTAATTAAAATATTAAAAGTTAATATAAGTATATATTATATTTAAGTTAAGTTTAATATTATTAAAATACTATTATTAGAAAATAATAATAATAAAGATTATAGTTAGTATAATTTATAAATAGTTAGTTTATAAATAGTTAGTATTAAGTTTATAATAAGATTTAAGTAGACTTATAATAAAATAGTATTATTTTATTTTAATATATATAATATAAAAATAAGTATTAGCTTTTAAGGTTAGTATATAATAAGGTTAAAAAAGGACTATAGACTTACTAGCTTACTAGTTATAGTAGGTTATACTATTAGAGGTACTTATATAGCTAAGGTAAGGCCTATATAGGACTACCTAGGGCTTATTATAAGGGGGCTCTATATAAGGCTTAATATAGTTTTTAGGTAGGGGAGTAGTAATATTACTATAGCTAGATTAGTAAGAGGTAGACTAGGCCTAGTTAAAAAATATATTAAAATTATAATAAGATAAGGATAAACTTATTATAATAAAATATAGTTATAATTATAATTTAAAGACTAAAAAGTAGCTTAGCCTTAAGAGTTAGGTAAGAGTAATAAAAGATTAAGAGTACTTATCTAGTAATAGAAGAGGAGGTATAGACTTTCTTATTAAAGGTTAGTCTTATATTCTAATAAGTAGAATTAACTTAAATATAAGCTATTAATATATAGAGGTAGCTAAGGAAGAGGGAGAGGAAATATATAATTAAGATAGTTAAAAAAGAAAGAAGAAAAAGGCTAAAACTAAGAGGAATTAAAGCCTATTTATCTTCTTAACTTACTAACTAAATTAACTAGATTAGCTAGATTAACTAGATTAGCTAAATTAAATAAATTAGCTAGAAAAAGAAATAATTAAAAAATTAATTAAATAGTAATTAGTCTTTTAATTAATATACTTTTATAATAAAATTATTATAATTAAAAATATATTTTTTTATATAATATTTATAAGTTATATAAGAAAAAAGAGAATAATAATAAATATATATATAATATATATTTAACTATAATTTTAATAATTCTAAATAATTCTAGCTTAAAGTAAGGCTTTTTATATTAGGAGATAAGAGGGATAAAAGTATAAGTATAATATACTATTACTAGTATAGACCTAGGTTACTTAACCGCGCCTAGGCTCTTTATATTACCTTATACTAAGTGCCTTATACTACCCTATAGCTATATAGAAGCTTATAAAAGTGCTAAGAGAAGGGACTATAATCTAGCCCTAGCCCTATACCTAGACCTATATAGTTACCCTAGGTTAACCCCCCCCCTAGGACTACTCGCCTCCCCGCCTTCTTACCTTTCCCCTACTAATTAAGAAGAGGGGCCTTATTAGCCTTTACTAGAAACTAATATAGAATTATAGTAAATTATAGTTATATAGGTTTTTCCTTTAAGAATCTTAGTTTTTTCTTATATATATAAGCTAAAGAAGTATTAAATAGATAATAAGTCTAACTAGGGTAAATTAATAATAATAATATTAAAGTATTAATAAAATTAAAAAAAATAATAAAAATAATAAAAGATAATATTAAAAAAATAATAAAAGTATAAATATTAATAATAATTATAAATAATAAAAAATAATAAAAAATAATATATAATTTTAATAAAATATTAATAAACTTAAATTATTATAAATATTAAATTTTAAAAAATAAAATTAGTTAAAGTTTTAATTTAAACTTTAACTAATTTATTAATTAATAATTTTATTAATATAAAAAACTAATAAAGCTATAATTTAATTATATTATACTTTTATTTAAGTTATCTTCTTTACTTTTATCTTTTATTATAATAATAAAAAAAGAATAAATCTTTCTTTATAAAACCTTTATACTAACTTACTAAAAGTTATTAATAAAAGCCTATAAAAAGACTATTATATATTAAATTAATAAGTAATATAAAAATAGTAAATAATATAAAAGTATAAGAAAACTAAAAGCTAATAAAAAGTAAAATAGTTTATTGTCTTTTTTATTTTATAAAGTATAAAGTCTTAAAGATTTAAGAGTAAAAAAAGTATTATAATATTAAAAAAGTATATAGCTTTTTAGGTATAATAACTAATTATAAACTTATAATTAATAACTATTTAAGTATTACTAAACCCTTAACTTAGCTCGTAAAGAAAGATATAGGTTTTAAGTAAGAAGGATTATAAGAAGAGGTAATAGAAGAATTAAAGAGGAGGTTTATTATAGCCTTAATCCTAATTACCTTAAACTATAAATAAAGTATAAGAGTAATTATCTTTTAAATAATTAGAAAGTTACTTTTAAACTCTAATCTACTATTAATAATTACTTTTATAAATATACTATATTTACCTAATAGTTTCTTAATAAATCTAGATATAATAGCTAAATTATAGTTTTTAACTAGTATTACTTTTACCTAGTTAGTAAGCTTATACCTAGCCTTTATAAGAAACTTATATTCTTAATTATTAAGTATATATTATAAATTAAAGTATATTTTCTTTATAAGTCTTATAAACTTTATATATTATATAGTTTTTATTTTATATATAATAGCCTACTTTTAGTATAATTTATAAGCCTAGATAATAGCTTATATATCTTTATTTATCTTTAGCTAAAAGTATTAGGCTTTAATTTATTTACTTATAATTTAAAATCCTTTATATTTAAAAGAACTATAGGCCTTTTTAATTATTATATTTCTAGCTTCTAAATTATTAACTAGTAAAAGTAACTTAGGTCTTTTTAGAACTTTCTAATATAGGCTTCTTTTATAAAGAAGATACTAATTTATATTATTCTTAAACTTATACCTTTAATTAAAAGTTATTCCTTTTAAATATTAAGTTATTATTAAAAATATTATTATTAATTAACTTAGTCTTTAAATTTAACTTAAAAAAATACTAATATAAATAAAGTTTAAAAAATATTTATTATATATTATTTTATTATATTTAAATAAAAGATTATAATAATCTTATAATATTAATATTATAAAATAAATATAATATTTTTTTATATTTAATTATTTAATATAATAAAAAAAATAAAAAAATAGTTATATAGTTTAAAGTATTTAACTTATATATATATTAAAAATTAACTAAATATAGAATAAAAATATTATAAAATAAATATAAAAAAATATTAAAATATAATAAATAATATTATTAATAATAACTAAATATAATTTAAATAACTTTATAATATATTTTTTATAAACTTAATTTATTTTACTTAAACTTAGATTTAAATATAAATAAACCTTTTTTTTATAATAAACTTAACTTAAACCTTTAATAATTATAAGTTTAAGTTTTTTTATTTTTTCTTTTATTCTTTTAAATTTTTTTTTCTTTTTTTTTTTTTTTT
>JAAHCF010000160.1:0-57963 GCA_038367545.1 Beauveria asiatica | reverse complement strand
TCTTACCCTAGCTTTAAATAAAGACTATTAGTCTTATATATTATCCTAACTTATTAACCTCTAGGTTAAGACTACTAATTCTATTAGTAAGATTAGGTACTAACTAAATAGTAGCTAAAAAGGGGATCTTCTATATAATACTTATACTAATATCTAGTTTATAAGTAGAACTATATTTAGTAGGTATTACTAAGCTATTATACTAGGCCTAATTATTTTTACTATAATAGATATTATACTATAATATCTTATTTTTACTATTTTATTTACTTTTAGATTATATTTTAAAATTACTATATACTTATAACTTTAGTTATATAATATAGTTAAAAACTCTCCTTTAAACTCTAATCCACTATTAATAATAGCTTTTATAAATATACTATACTTACTTAGTAATTTCTTAATAAATTTAGATATAGTAATTAAGTTATAGCTTTTAATAGGCATTACTTCTACCTAACTAGTAAGGTTATACCTAGCCTTTATAAGAAACTTATATCTTTAATTATTAAGTATATATTATAAATTAAAGTATATTTTTTTTATAGGTCTTATAGGCTTTATATATTATATAGTCTCCTTCTTATATATAGTAGCTTACTTCTAGTAAGACTTATACGCCTAAATAGTAGCCTATATATCCTTATCTATTTTTAGCTAAAAGTATTAGGCTTTAATCTATTTACTTATAATCTAAGATCCTCTATATCTAAAAGAACTATAGGCCTTTCTAATTATTATCTTTCTAGTATTTAAGTTATTAACTAGTAAGAGTAGTTTAGGTCTCCTTAGAACTTTTTAATATAGGCTTTTTTTATAAAGAAGATACTAATTTATATTAATAATATAATAATTATTAGTAAGTAGATATCTATTATATCTAAATAACCTAATCTAGGGGCTATACTACTCCTTAGTATTATACTTAAAGTAGTACTTAGTTAAATACTTCTTAGCCTTTTTCTAATTATATTAGAATATAATTAACTTAACCTCTTTTATTAAGTAAGGCTAAGTTATATTTATTAGCTTATTAAGCTAATATATATTTAGGATTCCCCTTATATTTATTTATTTATTAAACTTCTTTAAGAACTTTATAATATTATCTTTAATAAACTTATCCTTAAAGATAGTCTTTAGCTAAATTTAAGTATAGATTAAGGTAGTTAAAAGATCTTTATTATTTATTAAGTTAAGGAAGTCTAAGTTAAGATTAGTAAAGTCCTTATCTATAATCCTTCTTATTACTCCTCTTCTTATAATATACTCTCTTATCTTCTTTCCTTTTACTAGGGTCCTCCTCTTCCCTCCTTTCTCTTAACTATTAATTCCTATATTCTTAAGATCTTAGTCTTTAGTTATATTAGTTAAATTATTACTAAGAATAGTTAAGTCTCTTATTATAATAAAAGACTCCCCTTTATAACTTTTTAATACTCTAGTACTATTAGATAATATAAATAATATTATAATTAGGAGTTTTAAAGTATAGAATAGTTAAAATAGTATAAAGTAAGGGTAATATCTCTTTAAAAGATTAAATAGCTTTTAATTAACTTACTATTTACTAGAGAAGGGAGGGGGTTTATTTATTATAAATATTATAATATCTCCTTTTCCCTTATATTAGTTACTAGGTCTATAATCTTTTTACTTTTAATTATTTTTATTAGGCTTTACCTTAATCCTTATCTCTATTTATTCTTAATATTCCTCTTTAACTAGGGTATCTTTATAGGCTATTTACCTAGTATCTTAATATTATAAGGTAATATAGTTATTATCTAAATTAAGAGTATTTAAATACTTTAGAAGAGTTTTTTAAAGAGCCTAGGCTAAGAGTAATTTATTTCTTAAATAGTATAATAACCTAAGATACTTTATATTTAGTTTTTAGAGTCTAAACCCTTTTTAGCTTACTAATCTTATATTCTTTAGCTATCTTATCCTTCTTTAGTTAAAAATACTTTAATTCTTATCCTAGTTCCTTACTTACTTAACCTACACTTTATTTCCCTAAATAAAAACTCTATCTATAGGCTATCTACCTAGTACTCTTATACTATAAAATAATTTAATTATAATCCTAATTATAGTACTTTAACTATATTAATAGTGTCTTACTTAACTAGATTAAGAGTAAGTCCTTTATAGTTAATATTATAATTATATAATCCTTTACTTTCCTCTATAATAAGCTAAACTCCCTTTTATAAGTACTAATCTTATAATTACTAGTCTTAGTATTTTCTTAGTAAGAGACTACTTTAATCCTTATTTATCCTTATAATATTTTATCTATAGTTCTTCTCCTAATCTTAAATATAATTATAGGTTATCTACTTACTATTTCTTTATTTATATCTTAGTTTAGTAATAAAATCTTCTTATAATTATAAAGCCTAATAACTATTATAACTTAGAATAAATTATTTTTAAATCTTTATATATTATTAAGCTTATTAGCTCCCTTAATAGCTTTTCTTCTAAGTACTTATTATAATAACTTTTTAGTACTCTTAACTAATAATTAGAGGTATCTTAACTATTAACTAAGGTTTCTCCTTACTATAACCTCTATTATAATTATTACTAAGGGAGAAAATAGCTAAAATATATAAAGTATTTACTACTACCTATAAGGCTATTAGACTAGTTTATAATATTAATAGAAATATAGTCCCTCTAAGGGTTTATATATATATAAAGTATTTATTAACTCTTAATTAAAAGGTTAATATTATAAAAAATATATAGTATTAAATAAAGGCTTAAATATTTAGTAGTATTATTACTTACTAAATTATTAAAGGCTTTATATTAGGTAAAGATATTATTAAAGACTATAAAAAACCTTATAGGGCTCTAGATTATAAGGTAAATAATAGAAATTAGATATAAAAAAGGCGAAAAAGTTATTTTTAAAAACTATAAAAGGATATTATCCTTTTATACTATTCCTTATAGGTAAACCCTAGAGGTAGTTAAATCTAACTAATATAATAAGATATTATAAATATAAAAGTATAAACTATATTTAAAGGGATTATTAGGTACCTTATTATATAATATATAAATACTAGTTATATATTATAACCTAATATATAAATAAAGGCTAAGTATTAGTTAAGTAAATAGTAAGTAATAACCTTATTATAATACCTTTAAATAATATATTTATAAAGTAAATAAGACTAGAGAATAAGGATTAATAAGAAGTTTATTACTAATTATACTTAAAAAAGGAGATTATAATAAAAATATAATAAGGATAAGGCTAAGAAATTATATTAGTTTTTTTAGATATAAAGAGTAATTTAAATATAATAAATAAAAGTCTAATAACTAAAAATTAAATTTAAAAGCTAGATATTATAAACTTATTAGGATATCCTCTTAAAAAAATAAAGTTTTATTATATTTATAAATAAATAATAAAAATACTTTAAATTATAAATAACTTAAGAATTAAAAAAGAATAGTAAATACTATTTATAATTATAAATAGCTTTTTATAAATAATATTAAGACTATAATAATATATTAAGAAGAATATTTAATAGTAGTATAAGAAAATAAAGTAATACTTCCTAATTTAATAAGATAATATTAAGTTAATTATAAACCTAAAGGAACTTTATAAGATAACTAAATAAATAAGATTTTATATAATTATAATAAAGGGATTAGAGAATAAAGAGGGAGATTACTATAAGATAAAAATAATCTTAAAAAGCTATTAAGATTTTAACTAAATATTCTTAATAAAAAAAGTAACTAAACTATTTACCTTAAATAAACTAATA
Organism: Beauveria asiatica; assembly: GCA_038367545.1. Taxonomy (NCBI): domain Eukaryota; kingdom Fungi; phylum Ascomycota; class Sordariomycetes; order Hypocreales; family Cordycipitaceae; genus Beauveria; species Beauveria asiatica. The sequence continues at coordinate 54,151 of JAAHCF010000160.1, read as the reverse complement.
TATATAATTAATATTAAAAAAGGGAAAAGCCTATTATAAGGACTTATTTATATACTATTTATAAAAAAGCTAAATAAACTTTATAAATTTATAAATAAAGAACTAAAAAGAAGCTAAATCTAATACTTTATAAGCTTAATAGAGACGCTTATACTCTTTATACTAAAAAAAAAGGTAAGCTATAACTATATATTAACTACTAAGGGTTAAACTAAGTAATTTATAAAAACTATATACTATTACTATTAATTATAAAGATCTTTAATTATATAAAAAGAGTAAAGATTTATATAAAGCTAAATATAAAAGATACTTATAAATAGTTATATATTTATAAAAATAATAAATAAAAAATAGTATTTTACTATTAATATAAATACTTTAAATATATAATTTTATTATTTAGTTTAATAAAGGTATTAGTATTTTTTTAAGAATATATTAACTATATATTATATAAAGAAATTATTTATATTTATATTATATATCTTAATAATATCCTAGTATTTAGTAAAAATAAAGTAAAATATATATAATATATATATTAAATACTAATAAAATTAAGAAAAGTAAAGTTATACTTAAACCTAAAAAAATATAAGTTTAGTATAATTATAATAAAGTTCTTTAGGTTTATAATAAAATAAAGGAAAATTATAATAAACTAAAAATATATTAAAATAATTATAAATTAGCTAGAATTAGGTAATATTAAAGAAGTCTAGTTATTTTTTAATTTTATAAGATTTTATTAATAGTTTATTAAAAACTTTAGTAAAATTATATTATTACTAATAAAAAAGATAAAGGAAAATATAAAAAGAAGGTTTTAGTTAACTACTAAGGAGCTAAAAGTATTCTTAAAGCTAAAGTTAGCCTTTATAAAAATATTAATATTAATATAATTTAACCTAAAAATACTAATTTAAGTAAAAATAAATACTTTAGACTTTATAATTAAAGTAGTCTTATTATAATTATAAAGAGGATACTAGTACCTAATAGTATTTTTATTATAAAAACTCTATAAAGTAGAATTATAATATTAAATATTAAATATAAAAATATTTATAATACTAATAGTATTTTAATAATAAAGGTATTACTTAATATACTTAGTATAAATAATTAATATAATTATAAATTACTTAAATTATAATTATTTAGTAAAGAAAAAGAATTTAATTTATTATTAAGTAATAATATTAGATAAATTATTTTTTTTTAATTTTAAAATTATATTTAAATTAAAGAAATTAAACCTAATAAATATATTATTATAAAGAGAAGATTATAATAATAAGGAAAAAGTAAAGGTATAAGAAAATAGTATAATCTTAAGGTTCTTATAATAGTTTAGTAATAAAGAATAAAAAGAGAAGATAGTAGAGCTAGGACTAAAATTAATAAGAATTATAATAATATTAAGTAAGGAATAAGAAAGGGGGATAAAGAAAGGAAATAAGGGAGATATAAAAGCACTTAAAGAAGAAGCTTAAGTACCTTTAGTAAATAAGATAAGAAAATACTAATAAGGGGATATCTTTATAAGGAAAATATATAAAAAGATTTAAAAAAGCTATATAAAAATAGTAATTATATAAAAGGGGTATTAGAATATAAATAACTATAACCTTTTATATAAGAATAAAAAGATTTTTATATTAATAAAAATAAGAGTAAAGATTTTATAGTTATATTATAATAACTTTATAATTAAGTATTAAGGAATATATAAAATAAATAAAAAGGTAAGCTAATAGTTTTTTTAATAATCTTTAAGAAAAAATATAATAATATATATTAAAATATATTATATTTATTAGATTATAAAGAGAAAATAGTAATAACTATATAACTATCTAGTTATATTATTAATATTAAGTTAATTATTTAAAGAGATTATTATAAATATAATTATAAGGCTATTAGAGGTCTAAAATAAAAGGGAAAAGTAAAATATAATCTTAATAATTATAAATAAACTAAATAAATATAATATTTATATTACTATAAATAAGAATCTAATTAGTAAAGGCCTTATAAATATTATTCTTTATAAAGTTATAGTATATTATAAAATATTAAAGGGTATTATATTAAATTATAAATCTATCTTTATCTTAAGGTTCTAATAAAGTCTTTACTATCTCTTAATAATTAAGTAGTATCTTAATATAGTATTCTACCCTTAAATAGATAAGTAAATAAAATAAATAAACTAAGTAATTAAATATTACTTATAAATATTTTACTTTATAGACTAGTTAGACTAGTTAATATATCTCCTAATAATATAATTTATATATAATATAAGTATATAAGTATTAACTAATAAAATACTTATAAAGATATTATTAGGGTATAATCTAGTAATCTTAATATTAATAAGACTTTATAGATTAATTAATATATAAGTAGGTATTAAGGTAAAAATCTAATAAGCTATTAAAAATAAAGTAATAAAGTACTTATAAATAGCTTAATAAGCTTAAGTATATTAGTATAATAAGAGAAAAAAGAAAAAGGAATTTATAATAAATAACTAAGTATTCTTTATAATAAAGAACCTATACTTATAATAGTTATATTAAAAGCTTATAATAAAGTATATAAGATTATATTAAATTATAAAATAAGTTAATATAAATAGCCTAATATACTAAATAGACTTTTTACTTAAGTTATATATTTATAATATATTTAATATAAGCTTATTAGAATTATACTATAAATAAGAAAAGTAGGAAAATATAGTAAATAACTTAATACTATAAAGAGAAGAGGAGTATAAGGTAGAGGAAATTATAAGGTATAAGTACTAAAAGAAGTAATAGTTATTTTAAGTAAAATAGGTAAGTTATAAAGAGGAAGAGAACTTATAATTATAAAAAAGTAACTTTATAAAAAAAAAATAATTAAAAAGTATAAAGATAGTTTATAAAGATAATAAAAAAAATAAAAATAATAATAAATAAACTATAAGATTATAAAAGAATAAAAGTAAAATAACTAATTATAAATTAATAATAAGTTCTTAATAAGTTTATAAAGTCTAAGTCTTTTAATAAAATAATAAAATAATAATATCTTTATTATAAATATAATAATAAAAAGTAAAGTTCTTAGTTATAGTATAATAACTATAATATTATTATATATTAGTAAAAATAAAAAGATAAATAAATTCTTAATAAAGAAAGTATAATATAATTATAAAGGAGTAATAAGGGTATTATAAGCTTACTACTTAAGAATAGGGGTATACTTAGGATTATTATTAGGATAGTTACTAAGAGGAGGCTATAAGCTTATAATTAATAGAGTAGACTATTAAATAGTTATAGTAGAGTTAAGGTAAAGATATAAGTAAATAATAATAGTAAATATTTTAAAGTTATAGTTATTAAGTAGTATAAGAATAAGGCTAAACTTAATACTAAAAGAGATATACTAGTAATAAGTTAGTAAGTAAGGAGTAGCTAAGAAATAATAAGTAATTTATAATAATATAATATAAGCTAAAAGTAAAGTAATAAAAATACTCTAGCTAAAATATAATAATAATAATAGTATACTTATAATTAGCTTCTTATATAATAAGGGTAATATACTTAGTAATAATAAAAGGTAAGGATATTATAAAGAGACTAGTAGTTACTTATAAGGTAATAATAATAATAATAGACTATAAGGTTATATTTTATTTAATATAAAAAGGTTAATAATAATAAGCTACTTACTTAGATATTATAAGACTATAATAACTAGTTAAGATTTAATAACCTAAAATAGTATTAATAAATTATAATAAGTTAGTAATAAGGTATAAGTAAGGTAATAGTAAATATATAAAGATAATAATATTATAATACTAATAATTATAGAATATATTATAAACTTATTATTTACTTATAATAAATATAAGAGAGTCTTTATTATTATATAAATACTTAATATACTTTATAAACTTAATTATAAAATAATAAGTTAATAGTAAATAGATTAAAGGATTATAGTAACTTAACTAGCTTAAGAATAATAGTCTTTATAATTTTTAGTTTTATATATTATATAATAAAAGTAATAATTATAAGTATAATTAAAATTATAAAAATAAAGTAAATTAGTAAAGAGAAAATAATAAAGGCTTAAGTATATATATAAGGTTATAATTAAAAATACTAAAAAGAGTATTAATAAGGGAGATAAAGAGAGGATATAGGGAGGAACTTACTTAAATATAGTAAGTTAGGTTATTATAGTAATAGCCTTAAGAATAAAGACTTAAGTAAACCTATAAGGTAATAATAAGTTAAAAATAAGGAGAAAGTAAATAAATAACTTATATAATAATAGACTACTAAGAGGGGGGTTATAATAAAAAAGGAGTAAAGTAATAAAAAGGTAATAATAAAGTTATAATAAAAAGAAGGATTAAACTATATAAAAGTTAGAATATAATAAATTAGTAATAAAGATATAATAACTAGGTAAGAATAATAAGATAAGGTAATAATAAAGTAAGAGTATAAGGGGAATAGAGAAGGTAAAAGAAGTAGTAAGAAAAAGGGAGAAAAAAATATAGTTAAAAAAGTAAAAAAAATATAAAATTAATAATTTAAGATATATATAATAGAAATTAATATAAAAAAAATATAAAAAAAAGTTAAAAAAAGGAGATAATAATAATATAAGTAAAAAGAAGGAAAAAAGCTATAAAAGTAAAAAGAAGTTAGTATATATAAAGTTTAATAAGGTTAAAGAAAAGAAGAAAAAGAAGAAAAAAAAGGTATTATAAAAAATATTTATAAGCTTAAATAATAAAATATATAATTTTATAAGTATATAAAGTTATAAAAAAAGAAAAATTAAATATAAATAATAATTATTATAAAATAATAAAAAAATAAAAAATAAATAAAATAAATATTATAAGAAAATAAATAAAATATATAAATAATAAAAAATAAATATATATAAAAAAGTATATAATAAAATTAAAAAAATAAAAAATAAGTAAATATATTATAAGAACTATATAATAAAAAGATTATAAAATAAGTACTAAAAAAGTAAATAATAAAGAATAATATTATAAGTAAATAAAATATAATAAATAATAAAGAATAAACTTATATAATAAAAGATATTATAAAGGTATAAGGATAAGGTAATAAGGTTATAGACTAATAAAAAGAGAAGTAGGGGAGAGAATATAAGTAGTACTAAGGATAATATTAGGAGAGAAGGGGTAGCCTATTAGGGCCTTAAAGGGGCGTAGTATATATATAAGGAGGAAGTAAGTAAGGATATATAAAATAAAGATACTAAGGGTAAAGTAAAGTTATATAAGGAATATATAAGTACTTAGCTATAGTATTAAGGTAAGTAAGTAGAGATAAGGTAGTAATAATTCCTAGTACTATTATAACTATAAGGGTATATAGCTAAATATAGGTACTCTTCTTACTATAACCTTATAAATAGTCCTAGATTTTTAATATACCTCTAAGTTAAAAGAATCTTATAGTTTAATTAACTTACTAAATATTATATTACTTTAGTTTAACTTTATAGTACTAGCTTAAGTAGGCGCTTAGGGATTTATAGAATAGCTTATATAGCCTAGTACTTTTAGTAAGGCCTTATTAGAGGGCTAACTAAGAAATACTACTACTATATTATACTAGATATATTAGTTAATATAGGCCTAGTATATTACTATATCTATATACTATATAACTTACTAGAGCTATACCTATATCTTAATAAATAATAAGGACTACTAGGTATATAGAGTATAATAGTGACTACTTAGTGTATTAAGGATAATAAGGTTTACTAGAGTATAAAATAGACTACTAGGTATATAGAGTATAATAGGGACTACTAGGGATATAGAGGATAATAAGGATAGCTAACTACTAAGTATATAAGGATAATAGTAGACTACTAAAGATAGTAGGACTAACCTTCCTTTTTACGCTATTCCTTACTATTTTACTTATTCTTACTCTTACCTTTTTTTTTAATATAAACCCTATTTAAATTAATATAACTAAACCTAGCGCCCCTATTAAAATAAACATTACTTCTAAATAAACCTCTATATGCATAAGGCATCACACTTATTACTATATATATGTCCGTAGTGCAGTGGACGGCTTTACATGGAAATGTAGGGGCAGTGTGGACTATGATAGTGAGCTGGTGGACGACACGTCAATTCCGGAGCAGAAGCCGCCTTCACAGCTGCAACTATTGCTGCAGAAGATGGAGGTTGACACGGGGACGGCGACGGACGGTGATGGCCTAGACTCATTTGTAAATGCGCCGGCTATTAAGATCAATTGTACCCCTTTAGAATGGTGGTGTCAGGTGGAACAACGAAGGCAGTTTCCGAGTCTTAGCCGCATGGCCATTAACATACTCTCGATCAGCCCACAGTCGGCGGAGCCTGAACGTACTTTCTCAGGAGCATGTAGTAGGACGGCCTCGTGGGACCGGTTCTCCATGACGTGCGAAAGGATAGAAGAGGTTGAGTGTGTTGGTAACTGGCTACGGAATGGGCATATTGTAGCAAGCCGACATGGCGGGCCTGGCTTAGTATGTGATCCAGATATAGGTAGTGATAATGCCGATATAGATTAAAAGCGCTCTGCCCGCTTCAGAAATGTTATCATAGAAGCGGTACGCGGAGTTCAACGAAAGCCATGTCATGTGACCAGAACTTGTGAGTTAGCTTTGAGTTTGAGTAAACTCGCGAGTGAGTCTCGACTTGACCTCGACTCACGCGAGTGAATTAAGAAGACCCAAACTCGCGAGTTTACTCAAATGCCCAGGGATGCACCGAGGAAATACTACTGGTATAAGGGATAGTAGGTCACATTAGGTGTGAATGTGTCGACTTCATCAGCCCATTGTCCTGGTTGAGCCAGCACGAAGTATGAATTTGGAATCATTATATTATACGTCCCCACTCCTGATTTAGCTGCCGGGCCCGCTTACCAGCAGACACGGCATCAGAACGAATTTAGCGAATGAAGTGACTCGCTAATCGAGGTAAGAATAACCAGCGTCCGTCTAAAATTTTTAGCTTAGCGCTAAAAAGCTGATAATAGAGTATAATACGGCCGCATCATACTAGTAGGCTAGCTTTTTAGCGCTAATACCATAATCTTAAGTTTTTTAGTAACTAGTAACTAGTAATGTGATTATTACTAAGGGAGAAACGATAAAAACACCTAAAGCGTCTACTACTACCTATAAGGCTATTAGACTAGTTTATAGCACTAATAGAAATATAGTCCCTTTAAGGGTATTATATATATATAAAATAATTATTAGCTCCTAATTAGGAGTTCTATATAATTATAAAAGTATATTATCCTTTTATACTAATCCTTATAAATAAACCCTAGAGGTAGTTAAATCTAACTAATATAATAACTTAAGGTGTATTTTAATAGTATTTTTAGTAAATTAATTACTAATATATTATTTTATTTTATACTTACTAAATAAGCTATTAGATAAGATCCTTACTATTATAATACTATTAATTAGTTATTATATTACTTTTAATAATAATAATAAGTATTATTTTTTTATATAAAAAAGGTTATAAAAAATATAAATCTTTATATTAAAATACTAGTTTAATTAAAAAGAATAATATTATAATAATAATAATAAAAGATATTATACTTTATAATATTATTATTAAAGTAATATTATAAAAATAATCTTAATATTAAAAAACTAATATTATTTAAACTTATTTTTTAAAGTTTTTATAAATAAATAAAAATAATTTTTAAAGATAAATTCTAATAGTTAAAGTAAATAATTAATAAATATAAAAATAATTAATAAATTTAAAATATATTTTTCTTAATAAAATTAATGTTTAAAATAATAACTAATAAAGTAATTAAATAATTTATTACTAATAATATAAATATAAAGAAAATTATGAATAATTTAAAAGATATTAGTAAATAATTTATTAAATTAAGTGTATTTTATAATTAAGGTATTTCTTTTAATATTTATTAAAAGATATTAAATAATAAAATAGTTAAAAAAAGATAAAACTAAAAAAATATTAAAAGTATAGAATTTAGCTTTAAATAGTAATATTTTTATTATATTTAGCTTTAGTACTATTAGTATTAGTAATTACCTTAATTTAAATATTATTAAATTTATAAAAACTATTAAAAAAAATAAGAAAATAATAATAATCCTTTTAAAGTTTTAATACTAATACTAAAGCTATTAATACTATAAAGTATCTTAAGAGGTAAAAGTAATAGAGGTAGTATCTTTAGAAGTTCTTTAATAACCCCTAAATAATATATAAGTACTTAAGTTATTAAGACTACTTAAGTAAGTATATAAGAGTTTATTATAATTTAAAAAAAGTATTTTTATTATTATAATATTCTTAGTATTATAATAATTAAATAAGTAATTTAAAATTATTAAGAATTAAATAAAAAAATGAAATATAACTTAATTATTTAAATAATACTTTATTTAAATAAAAAGTTAAATATTATAATAATCTAAAACTAGTTAAAAAATAAAAAAGTAAAATTAAGTTTTTTAATAATATATTTAAATTAAAAAGCTAATATTATATTAGTTAGAATTAACTACTTTTAGGGTTTATTTATAAAGAATAATATAAAAGGATAATATCCTTTTATAGTTTTTAATAATAACTTTTTTTATCCTTTTTATATTTAATTTTTATTATTTACCTTATAATTAAGAACCTTAAGTAGTTTTTCTTAGTCTTTAATAATATCTTTACTTAGTATAAAACCTTTAATAACTTAATAAGTAATAATACTACTAATTATTTAAGCCCTTATTTAATATTATACTTTTTTAACTTTATAAACCTCCTAATTAAGAGTTAATAAATACTTTATATATATACTATATCCTTAGAGGGACTACGCTTTTATTAATATTAGTTACTAGTATTTTAAATAAACCCCCCTATTAATTAGTTAGCTTAGTAGTACTAATTCCTTCTTAATCTAGTTAGATCTATTAGGGTTATACCTTACTAGGAGTATATTATTCTATACTAACTAGTGGGTTCGCCCTAGGAAATTAAGAGTAGATTTTAGGGTATAGAGATTTAACTAATTAATATTTAGATAATAAGCTAATTAAGTAGCCTAGTAGCTTAGAAAGTCTATATATACTAAGAAATTCTAGTATTCTAATTAGCTACTAATAATAGCTATCTTTAGGTATAGTAGCTTTTTATTAGAGAATATAGATATAAAAGTAGCTAATTAGATAGTATAGAATAAAATTAGCTCTATTTTACTAATAAACACTTATCCTTTTCTGTCTTAGCTTTATACACGCACTAACTAGAGCTATACCTAATTAAGCTAACTAATTAATAGGGGGGTTCGTTCAAAACGCTGGTGACCGACGTTAGTGTTACAAACCTGTCTAACGGTCTTGTGGGTGGTAGTAGATGCTTTGTGTGTTTTGGCCGCTTTCTCCCTAAGTAATAATTATAATATTTAAAAAAAAACTTATTTTTTAATTATAATTATATTTTTAAAAAACTTATTTTTTAATTATAATTATATTTTTATTTATACTTTTTATTTTTATAAATATTTAATATATTTATCTTAAAGCTCTTCAGCTATTTTATTTTAAATTTACTATATTATTAAGTTATTAAACTAGTTCTTAAGTTACTTTTTTATTTACTAAAGTAATTTAATTTTTTTTTAAAAAAAGTATATCTTTTTCTTTTTTAATATATTCTTTTAATATTTTTTTAGTTAATTTAATAAAGTTATAAAGCCTTATTACTACTAAAATAAAGTTAACTTATTTTTAATATTATATTCTAATATTAAGTTTTTTTATAATTTCTTTTTATTTATAATAATTAAATATATTCTTAATAATTACTTATAATTAGGTATAGTATAAGTTAAATAATTCCTCTATATTTTAAGGCTTTTTAACTATATTAACCTAATCTTAAAAATAATACTAAATTTAATAATATAATAAAAGAATTCTTTATTAGATACTAAAGTTAATATTTTTTAAATATAGTTTTTTTAGTTAAATATTAAAGTTTTTAGTTATTACTCTTAATAAAAAGATTAAGTTTATTATAAACTTTTTTATATTAAATAAAATATAAATAAAATAATATATAATATTTATAATAATAAATATATTTTATAATATATCTTTTTACTAATTATACTATTTTTAGTTTATTTAATAAAAAATAAAAAATATTAATATATATATTATTAATAATATTAATTATACTAATAGAAGATTTTCATTTTTAATCTAATAAAATATTATTTAGTAAATCTTATTTATTTAAAAGCTTAATAAATTTATAATATAATTATATTATAAGTTAAAATAATTTCTTAATAATTACTAATATATATAATTATTTAATTTTAAATAAACTTAATATAACTCTTTAAAGTACTATAAAAATATAAATTTATAAAAATATTATAACTTTTAACTTAAGTAAAGTCCTTTAAAAGTTTTTAATTAAAATATTATTTTTAAGTTAATTAATTAATATAATAAAGATTAATTTTAATATTTAAAAAAGATTATAAAAATATTATTTAAATATTATTTTATATATTTTTAAATAATTATTTTTAATATTTTTATATAAATAATAAATTTACTTAAAAATAATTTAGAAATTAATAATTTTATAAAATCTATTATTAATAATATTAACCTTTTTATTAAAAAAAAGCTTTAATATTATTATAATTAATTATAATTAATTATAATAAATTAATAAAATTAAGTATTTTTAATATATTATTTAAAATATTTTATAATAACTTTTTAAGTTATTAAATTTATAAAAAGTATAATAAATTTATTAAATACTTAAAAAAAGAATAAAAAAATATAATTTTATCTCTTTTAATAAGTCTAAATACCCTTATTTAGCTTAGTATATAGTTTATAAAGGTATTAAAATATTATATAAAGGTTATTAGGATTTATATAGTAATCCCTATTAAAATTAGTAAAGTATAAATTTTATATAAATAAGTTACTAGTTACTAAAGGTAATAGAAACTTAAGATTATAGTATAAGCTAAAAACTTTAGATAGTATCGCACTAGACCCTAGTTATACTTAAGATAATATAATCCTCATATAATAGTTACTAGTAAGCCTAGAGAATACTCTACTATAGAAAGTAAAGTAATAGGCGAAAGCTATAATATAAGTAAGGGCTATCACAGAGAGGCTATTTATAGTAATACACTCTATAACCCTAACTCTTATATAAACTAAACTACCTATTATTAATACCCTACCTAAAAGTATAAGTAAATTCTCTAAGTATATTAACTAAGCCTTATTAAGTAAGTATATAAAGAAGATATTATAATTATTACTAAGAGAGAAAATAGCTAAAATATATAAAATATCCTCTACTATTTATAAGACTATTAGACTAGTTTATAATACTATTAAAAGTATAATTCCTTTAAAGGTATAGTATATATATAAAGTATTTATTAACTTCTAATTAGGAGATTTATAAAGTTAAAAAAGTATAATATTAAATAAAGGTTTAAATAATTAGTAGTATTATTACTTATTAAGTTATTAAAGATATTATTAAAGACTAAAGATATTATTAAAGACTAAAGAAAAAATTATAAAGGCTCTTAATTATAAGGTAAATAATAGAAATTAAATATAAAAAAGGTAAAAAAATTATTTTTAAAAACTATAAAAGAATATTATCCTTTTATATTAATCTTTATAGGTAAACCCTAGAGGTAATTAAATTTATCTAATATAATATATAAATAACTTACTTATAAAGAAGTTACTATACTTATATAACTAAGGATAAGTATAATAAAACTAAATAACTACTTATACTATATTAATATTATATCTTCTATATTATATAATTATAGATAAGTAAGAGAGATAGTAAAGTACTTCTTATTTATATATATTAAATAGATAAAATAGTTAAAGCTAATATTAAAATATATTATAATATAAAAGGGAAATCTTAGCTTTTACCTAAGTAAAAAATAAAGATTAAATTAGACTAATTAATAGCTTAATATAAAAGTAATAAAAGTAATAATTAAATTTACTTTTATAACTAGTTACCTAAATAACTACTAACCTTAAGCCTTTTTTAAATCTAACCTCTAATTAACTAACCTTTACTACCCTATAGAATTAAGAGTAACTACTATTTTAGTTACTATAGATAGGATACTAAATACTTAAAGAAATAGCCTTTAAGTAAGTCTACTTTATAAATTTACCTTATTTAAGGACTATAGAAAGAGGTAGGATATAAGTAAATAGCTAAAATTAGATATAAAAAAAGTATATAGGCTTTAACGAGAATAGAATATAAGATTAAGAAAAAACTAGGTATATAGTAGATAGTTACCCTTCTAGCTTCGGCTACTAGGGCGTAATAGAACTTAAATAGATGAATACACTTAGGTCTTATATACTAGCGTAATAATTCCGAGTAAAACTAAAAAATAAAGGCAGAATCGGAGTAAATAGCTAATTCTAGAAAACAATTTTTCTATTATAGAAGCCTCTTTCTCCTGTATAGCTAGAAGTAATTTTTTTTTCGCAGGGGAGTAATAATTAGTATACATGTGCCACGCCCCCACACCCTGTGATAGGTGCTCGATACCGCGCTACACACGACACCCCGCCGTATACTATTACTTATTAGAATAACTTAAGAGTTATTAAAGATAAAATTATAAAATAATTATAATTAAGTTTATTATATATATATATATTAAAGAACTAAAATTTAAATTTTATTTATTTTATTTAAAATTAATAAAAAATAATATTAAAAAAGAGAATTTAATAAAATATTTATATAAATATTAAGTTTAAAATTATATAATAAGTTTTATATTAAGCTTTTTCTTTTAATATAATTTATATAATTTATAAAGTTTAAATATCTTTTTTATTTAATTAATAAAGAATTATAATATATAAAATAATTAAAATTAATTATTTTAAAAAATCTTTTTTTTATTACTTAATAATATTTTAAAAAAATCTATACTAAGATATTTAAATTTATAAGAAAATTAATTAGATTTTTTTATATTTTTTATACTTATATTTAAAAAGTTATAAGTACTTTTATTTTTATTTTTTTACTAATATTTCTTAGTATACGGCGGGGTGTTATATACAGCGCGGTATCAAGTACCTATCACAGGGTGTGGGGGCGTGGTATATATAGATATATAAGAAGTAATAGATAAATTTAACTACCTATTTCTACTACTTAAAGTCTTAGATACTAAGTACTTAGTAGCGCTTTATAATAGCTTAAAATAGCTATTAACTATTATTCTTAGTTAACTAAAAAAGGGATATTCGTTTCGCCTTTCTCTATACTATATATATTAATATATATTAATAGTAATTATAATACACTACCTCGTTCGGCTACTTCTGCGAGCGAGGTAACTGCTGTGTAAGGTCTTTTTTTCGGTATAGCCGCTCTAAAGCTTATTTCGGAGGCCTCGAGCTCCATTTTCAAGGATGAGCATCCACGCTCGGTGAGTTGAATACGAGCCTCACCATCTAATATCCGCCCGTACGGTGTGGTAAAGCCGTGAAGGCACCGACAGCGGAGTCCCGCCGATCCTCCTCTTTAAGAACAACATGATTTGCAGGGGAACACGAAATGGGCTGCCTGATTAGCTGCGTTCTTTGTATAACGTTCAATATTATACCGTGATCCTGAGTTTTTTTAAGTACTAGCGACTCGTGACTTATAGTATATTTTATTAGCGTATTTAGTAGAGTAATTACTAATATACTATTCTACTCTATATCTATATAAAACGCTACTAGATAATAACCCTATTACTACTATACTATTAATTAGCTATTTTACTACTTTTAATTATAAAGATAAGGGATACTTCTTTTTATATAAAAGAGGCTATAGTAAGTATAGTTTTTAATATTAAAATAACCCCTTAGCTAAAAAGAATAGTACTATAATAATAATAATAAGAGACTTTATTCTTTATTATAATATTACTTAAGTAATACTATAAGAATAATATTAATATAAAGAAGCTAATATTATTTAATTTAGTTTATTAAGAGATATATAATTTAATAAAAAACACCTTCTAAAACTACTTATAATAGCTAAGCTAAATAATAAGTAAATATAAGGATATTTAATATATTTAGAATATATTTTTAATAGTAGAATTAATATTTAGAATAGTAGCTAATAATAATTCTAGTTAGCTAGCTATTAATAATACTAATATTTAGAAGATTAAGGAGGTATATAAGAAAGTAAATAAGTAACTTATTATATTAGGTATACCTTATAATAAAGATATCTTACTTAATACCTATTAAGAGATATTTACTAGTAAAGTAACTAGTAGCCTCTTTATTTAATAGGCTAATTATCCCTAGCTTCTTATAGTATTAGATATTATAGAAGAGATAATAAAGCTAGTTAATAATAATATACCTAATATCTAGGGAGATAAAAAAGCTAAAGATAGCTTAATTAATCCTAATTTAGCTATTAAAGGTAATAATAAAGCTAAAGAAAGAGATAAGGATAAGGGGATATTAGAGGTATAAAATCTAACTCTAAGCACTACTACTACGCCTAGCTTTAGGCTAGGGCCTAGCCCTAGCCCTAGTAGCGCTACTACTAGCCGCTATTATACTAATAATAGCCTTAATTTTAATACTACTAAAGAAGAAGATAATAATCCTTTTAGGTCTCTAATACTAGTAGCTAGGTAATTAATACCACAGAGTATCTCTAGGGGCAGAAGAGGCAGAGGTACTACCTCTAGAGGCTTATTATTAACCCCTAGGTAGTATATAGCTATATAGGCTACTTAGGTAGGTATACTAAAGCCTAGTATTATTAATAAAAAGTATTTTTATTATTATAATATTCCTAGCACTATTATAATTAAAGAAGTAGTCTAAGATTATTAAGACCTATATAAGAAGATAAAGCTACCCTAGATAATTTAAATAGTATATCTTTTAAGTAAAGATCTAAATACTATAATAGTTTAGAATTAATTAAAAGATAAAGAGGTAAAATTAGGCTTTTTATTAATATATCTTAATTAATAGGCTAATACTATATAAGGCTTACTTTTATTATAGTTTTTTATAATAGTTTTATTTTTTTAGTCTTCTTCCTCTTTATTAATACTAAATCTTTTTAATCTTTCCTATTTATCTTAATCTTATAAATACTTATTATACCTATTTTAAAGCTCTATAGTTATTTTATTATAAATCTAGGATATTAATAAGCCCTTAAATTAATTTTTAAGCTACTCTTTTACTTATTATAGTATCTTAAGTTCTCCTAAGAAGAGTATATTTTCCTCTTCTTAATACTACTCTTTAAGCGTTTTCTTACCTAATTTAATAAAGTTAAATAGCCTAGTTATTATATAAATAAAGTTAACTTATACCTTAATTTTATATTCTAGTAATAAGCTTTTTATTAACTTCTACTTTTATTTATACTAGTTAAAGATATTCTTAATAATTACCTTTAGTTAGGTATAATATAAGTTAAATAATTCCTCTTTATTCTAAAGCTTCTTTACTATATTAATCTAATCTTAAAGATAATACCTAGTCCTATAATATAGTAAAAAAAGCCCTTATTAGCTACTAAAGCTAGTATCTCTTAGAAATATCTACTTTAACTAGATAGTAAAACCCTTAGTAATAACTTTTAGTAAGAGAATTAAGTCTACTATAGACCCTTTAGTACTAGCTAAGATAAAGGTAAATAACCCTCTAGAGTCTACTATAGTAAATATATTCTAGGTAATATTCCTTTATTAATTATATTACTTTTAGCTTATTTAGTAAAGGATAAAAGTACTTATATAGGTACTATTAATAACCCTAATTATACTAGTAAATAGTTTAAACTTTATAGTTAATTTAATATTATTTAATAAATATTCTTTACCTAAAAGCTTTATAAATATATAATATAATTATACTATTAGTTCTAGTAATTTATTTATAATTCTTAATATATATAATTACCTAATTCTAAATTATTATAAAGTAGCTCTTTAAGGTATAGTAAAGGTATAAATCTATAAAAAAGTTATTACTTTAATACTAAGTAGAAGTCTTTAAGAGTTCCTAGTAAAAGTATTATTTTTAAGCTAATTAATAAATATAATAAAAGTAGTTTTTAATATCTAGAAGAGCTTATTAAATTTATTATTATTAGTTAACTCTTTTAAAATATTATTATAGAGGTTATTAGTATCCTTAAAGGTCTAGTACTAATAAGAAGGTATAATTCCCTTATAATAATCTTTAAATTTATTAATATTATTATTAACTTCTAATTCCTTATTAGAAGAAGAGCCCTTAATATTATTATTAAGGGTATTAACTAGCTAATCTAAATTAATAAGACTAGGTATTTTTAGTAATTTATATAGATATTAAAGTAAACCTACTTAAGTTACTAAATTTATAAAGAAGACTAGGGACTTACTAGATACTTAAAAAAATAGTAGAAAAAGTATAACTTTACCTCTTCTAGTAGGTCTAAATACCCCTACTTAGCTTAGTATATAACCTCTAGGGGTATTAAAATATTATATAAAGGCTATTAGGATTTATATAGCGATCCCTACTAAATCTAGTAAAGCGCGAATTTTATATAGACGAGTCGCTAGTCACCAGTACTTAAAAAAACTCAGCATCACGGTATTAGGGCTAACGTCTAGTCTCCACCGTAAGCGTGGAGTTATCGCGTAGTTCTCTGGGGGCTGAAATTTAGCTATTAAATTTTAAATTTCTACTTATAAAAGGGATGATAGCTAATTAGAGCGTGGCATTCAGAGGCAGCCCTATAGAATAGTGACTTTTTCTACTATCTCCCTATCTCTTATTACTACTTACTTACGCTCTTACTATTACTCTTACTATTGCTCTCGCTATTACTCTTACTATTACTCTCTCTACGTATTATTTACGTCTCTCTAGTAGCGCCTTAAGTGGCCGCCTTTATAGCGCCTTATTAGCGGCGTTACTGGCGGCGTTGGCGGCGGCGTTGGCGGCGGCGTTGGCGGCGTTGTTATAGTAGATGGCGAGTGGTTGAGGCGTGTGCTATGTACCTTAGAAATACTATGCTCTGATTAGCTTAAGACATCCTGGTTATAAGTAGAAATTTAAAATTTAATAGATAAATTCTAGCCCCCTGGTTCTCTGCAGGGCATCCTGACAGTAGAAATTAATAGCTGCTTTCGGTTTCTTCGTTCTGTTCAGGGTTGCTTGTACTGCCTGCGCTATTAGCTCTGAGCTTAGAAAATACAGAGAAGAGCGAAACGACTATTATACTTTTAGCTAAATAAGAATAATAGTAGTAGCTATTATAGTTAGTAGAGTAGCGCTACTAGGTACTTATTAGGTACCTAAAACTTTTTAGTAAGGAAAGAAATAGTTAAGCTTAGCTATTATTTTTAATATATATATACTAATTATTACTCTATTATAATAAGATTAGCTTTAAATAATATAGGAGAATATCTTTTTTTAAAATAAAGATTATTAGCTTAAAAGTATAATATTCAGTAATTAGTAAAAAAGTAATACTTAAAATACTTATTTTAGTATATATACTAAAGTAATAATAAAATTTAACTATCTATTTCTACTACTAGAGGTCTTAGATATAAAGTAGGTACTTAGGGGTGCTATACTATAGCCTAGAATAGCGACTAACTATTATATTTATTTAATAAAAAAGGGATATTAGTTTCGCCTTTTCCTATACTTACTAACTATTTACTATAAAGCTAGTAATAAGGGAATATAGTAGTCTAATTCGAATATCAAGTACTCTAGCTTCTTTTAACTCTTCTCAGCAATTACTCTATTTATTTAAGCTTATAGTATACTATTAATACTTACTTTTATATTATTATATTTTAATACTTAAATTTATAAATTTATAAATTACTTTATCTTATATTATCTTATATTAAAAATATAATATCTATTGATATATATTCTTTTATAAGTATAAATATAATTAAATAGTTATTTATATATACTAATTTAAAATTAATTAAGCTTTATTTTAATATATTTTATAACTAATAAAAAAGTATACTTATAAATAAATAAATATTTAAAAATACTATATTTTTAATATTATATAGTATTTTATAATATAATACCTTTTATATTACTAGACTTTATTTACTTTATATAGGTATTAATATAAAATATTATATTATATTAAAAATATAATATCTTTAAATATATATTTCTTTATAAGTATAAATATAATTAAATAGTTATTTATATATATTAATTTAGAATTAATTAAACTCTATTTTAGTATATTTTATAATTAATAAAAAAATATATTTATAAAAAAATAAGTATTTAAAGATACTATATTTTTAATATCTTATAATACTTTATAATACCTTATATAATACTAAACTTTACTTATTTCTAATATTTATATAAGTATTATAAGGTATTTAAAATATAATATCTTTAAATACTAATTATTTTATAAGTATATATATAGTTAAATAGTTATTTATAAATACTAAATTAGAATTAATTAAACTTTATTTTAATATATTCTATAATTAATAAAGAGATATATTTATAAAAGAATAAGTATTTAAAGATATTATATTCTTAATACCCTATAGTATCTTATAGGTAAAGTCTAGCGTTTTATATACTTATATATACTAGGCTTTACCTATAAAGTACTATAGGGCGCTATAGGGTACTAAAAGTATAGTATCTTTAAATACTTATTTCTTTACTAATAAAGTTATAAGTAAAGAAAGAAATATATAAAAATATTTATTAATTAATTCTTTATTAAGATATATAAATAGTATTTTAATTATATATATATTTATAAAAAAATAAATATTTAAAAATACTATATTTTAATATAATATAAAGTAAATTATAAATTTAAGTATTTAAATACTAAAATATAATAATATAAAAGTAAGTATTAATAGTATTATACTAAAAAATATAGATACTTATTTCTTAATATATAATTATTATTTTTTATATCTAATATACCTTTTTATAGTTAATAATTAGCTAATTATAATATAACTAGTATAGATTAGTTAATTTTTTATTTTATTATAAGAGTTAAATTTATAACCTCTTAGTTAATCTAAATATTTTAAATAATTATTATATACTAAGAAAAATAATTAATTATAGTAATTTTAAATAAAAGTTATAAGTACCCCCTAGTATTAAGGCCTTTAAAGCTTTACTAGGGTTTCCCTCTTAGGCTTATAACTATTATACTAAAAAATATAAATAGTTATTTTTTAATATATAATTATTATCTTTTATATATAATATACCTCTTTATAATTAGTAGTTAGTTAATTATAATATAACTAGTAAAGACTAGTTAATCTTTTATTTTATTATAAGAGTTAAATATATAACCTCCTAGTTAGTCTAAGGGTTTTAGGTAGTTACTATATACTAAGAGGGATAATTAATTATAGTAATTTTAAGTGGAAGTTATAGGTACCCCCTAGTACTAGGGCCTCTAGAGCCCCGCTAGGGTTTCCCTCCCGGGCTTATAACTGTCACGCCAAAAAACATAGACGCCTGTCTCTTGGCGCACAGTTATTGTCCCTCATATGTGACAAATGGTGCACCGTACAAGCTCCGCAATGTGGGAACAAGGCATCTGTGAAGGTGCCAGGCACGTGTCGCCTTACTGAGAGCGTCTAAAGCATATATAGGCGGCACTGCACAGCATCGCTAACTCCTGACCGCCCATCAAGGAGTATCTATTGTGAAAATTCTACATCTCGATCATCATCATGCCGTCACTCGTCTCTTGGCTTGTGGCAGGGCTCGCCGTTGCCGACCGCGCGGCGAGTCTAAGCTATACCTTGTCCAAGACGTACAATGCCTCCAACTTCCTCGACGAGTTCGAATTTCAGACAGTACGTGAGCTACAGGCTTAGGCCAAACGGTCCTATATTCCGAAGCTAACTAGACTTCTCAAGTCCGCTATAGATCTGGGCCCTGGCTTTTTGGCGCCTTCCATGAATTATCAGAATAAAGCGGATGCCCTTGACAAGGGACTTGTTTCTGTACAGAACGGCAGAATATATCTAGGCGTAGATTCCAAGAAACCCTCTGGCTGGGGGGAACGGCCCACGGTACGCGTTCTATCCAAGAATTCGTTCAACCAAGGCTTGGTCATCACCAAGTTTACCCATTTGCCCGAGCCTGTCTGCGGTGGCAGCCCATTCTTGTGAGAAGAGCCCCTCGCTATCATGGCCGAATTTGTGACTGATCGAAATTAGCGGGACTCGCGGAACCGGGGAATACCCTGACATCGGGATAAACATGTATGAAGGCTGGGATCTTTACCCTGTGAAAAAGGTAGGAATTTCCACCCCGGGCTCGGGGCAATGCGTCGAGGATCAATATGATCAGACACGCTATTCAGGCGGCGACTGCAAGATAGGTATATCTGCTGCAAGAGACAGTCTCCTACACCAGTTTTGCCACTTTGAACAGATCCAAAACAAAATTTGGGGTTCTCCTGAGGGTGGGATCCAAGCTCTTGAATGGACAAGCGACGCTATCAAGTTGTACAATTGGCCGATTGACGCGGCTCCAAGTAACATCGAGTCCTTGCATCCTGACACTTCTTCTTGGGGTACGCCGTCCGCGCAGTTCATAAAGCCTGGCTGTGATACAGAGAAAACATTCTCAAACCAGACGCTCGAGTTCAGCCCGGGTTTCTGCGGCATTCAAGCGTTATGGTCGTCGGATTATGCAGACGGCAAGTACGGACCGACCTGCTCCGTCATCACTGGTCAGGAGAGCTGCCACGGCCACGTTGCCAACAAACCACAAGCATTTGAAAATTATTATTTCGAAGTCGAGAATATCCGCATCTTTCAGGAAATGGAGAAGACCCAGGGCCAGCTCTTACTAGACCCCAACGGCCCGTCGTTTACCTTTGACTATGCGACAAGCCAGCCCTCGAGCGACAACTGGATTGGAGTGTGGCCTGAAGACGACACGCAAGCGCCGACATGGGGCAGCATCACCTGGGACTACGCCAAAGAAAACTCAGGCTCTATCCGTATTCCACCCCCCAGTTCCACGAAAGCTGGCAAGTACAAAGCGTATCTTTTGTCCAGCGACCGAACCGTTCTCGCTTCTCTCCCGAGCTTCGATTACAGCCCAACCTCGGACAGTGTGGCATTCAGCGTCAAGACTCACTACAAGACCAACTGCGCTGGTAGTGTCGACAACAACGTCGACATCAAGCCAGGGAATGGTGTCTGTGTCAACACGGACTGCGGTGTCGGCAGCCTCGAAATCCCAAGCGTCGGAAGCTGCCCGGACGGCCAAGTTCGAATCAGCTACTGGCAGAATGACGATTGCGCGGGCGACTGGTACGGCTACGGCTACGGAAGCAGAGGTACCTGCCGCGGACTATGGTCAAACGGCTGGGGCTTCAAGTCCCTGTGGCTGTCGTGCGCCGAGCCCGATAGCGACTGCATCAAGTCGGGAACCTGCACCGCGGCCCCAGAGCCGTCCACGGAGGTCTGCCGCGCCGCAGCGGACGCAGGCACGACAGACGCCTTCCATCTCAAGACCCGGTACAGCACAGGCTGCACCGGAGACGTTCACAACGAGGTCACCGTCCCGCACGGAAACGGTCAGTGCATCGACACAAACTGCGCCGTGGGAAGCCTGGACATCGACAATGTCGGGAACTGCCCTGATGGAGAGCTGCGAATCAGCTACTGGGAGCAGTCTGGGTGCTCGGGCAAGTGGTTTGGATACGGCTACGGCAGCAGGAATACCTGCCGAACGCTGTGGTCTGCTGGCTCGAGCTTCAAGTCCCTGTGGGTGAGTTGTGCAAAGCAAAGCGATGACTGTGTCAGTCGAGGAGAGTGCTCGATTGACGAAGTGCCAAGTCGCCCTATTTGCTCTTAATGACCTACAAAGCTAGGACAAGTTCGAGTGAGGCTTTCACTTTGCCATGGTCAGCGTGCCTAACAATATGATATTACCATATATGATGAAACCTTTGGAGGTCATGCCATAGCAGCTATACATAGCATAGACAGATCTATCGTCATATTACATGTAAATCATATAGTATGACCATAATATATGGCGAATCGGTGATACGCAAGACAGCAATAAGGCTGTCATCCGTAAAATATGCTGTGCTGCTTATGCTAAGCCATGACTTGAGGCATTCGGTCGCTTCGATGCTCTCAATGCCTAAACGGCTCCTACGGTCTGTGAAGGTGACCTTCACGCCCGAAAACAGGCGTTCCAGCTCAGCCGACATGGCTGGAATGGACGTCTAATGCCATAACAAGTAGGGCCGGGTAACACTTCCTTTGCGTCGGCTCAAGCCATCATCACCAGAATAGTGGATCTGTGACCTCTGGTAGTATAGGAGCAAGGAGGTATTTTCTGTACTCGTCCTGATCAAGGCTGATCCCTTGTTCCGCCGTGTGGCTGCGCCCATCTATGAAACGAGTTCTTGGCCTCGTTAGCCATTTCTGATGCCTGAGTTGGTACTGTAAGCCCTGGGCCATGGCGGAACTTTGTGTAAAAGGGAAACGCACAACAGCTAGTCAGCAGGGCGCGCAGTTTTCGATGAGCGCCCGAGCGCCTCTGCATTGGCCGCCTCATGCCGCCGATGATGCACCTACTAGCAGCCCCCCTAGAGTGTAAGCGCTGTCCCCCACTACAGAGTCCTGTCACCACAAGGCAATGAGGGCGTGGGTAAGTAGGTAGTATGAGATACTGAGCCAGGCCCTTGAGGGCCGATCTTCAGCAAATTACGGTGCACCATTGATACCACCTTTTGCATTGTTGCGTTTTGGCACTTAAGCACTTGAATTCGTGATTCGCTCCACATCACACCAAAACACGGCATCTTTGAACGCTTATTCCTCTACGGATACGTATATAATTAAAATTCTATTGATACGCATTAATATAAAATTAATTAATAAACATTCTTATATATTTTTTTCCCTGCCTATAGCTCTATTAGTAGAGAAATAAGCGTTTAAAGATGCTGTGCTTTTGGTGCCCTGTGACGCGTAAGTACTGCAGGTGGGTAAAGTCCGGCAACACAAAAGGCACCACACACATAAGGCACCACAGGGCGCCACAGGGCACCAAAAACATAGCATCTGTTAACGCCTATTTCTCTATAAGTATAGATATAATTAAATAGTTATTTATATGTACTGATTCAGAATTAATTAAGCTCTATTTTAGTATATTCCGCGACTAATAAAGAGGCGTACTTATTAAGGAATAAGCGTTCAAAAATGCCGTGTTTTTAGTGCCCTGTGGTGCCTTATGTGTGCCGTGCTTTACCCACCTACAGCACTTACGCAAGTATCACAGGGCACTAAAAACACAGTATCTTTAAACGCTAATCGCTCCACGAATATGTATATAGTTAAATAGCTATTTATATATACTGATTTAGAATTAATTAAGCTTTATTTTAGTATATTCCGCGACGGATAAAGAGACGTATTCGTAGAGGAATAAGCGTTTAAAGATGCTGTGTTTTTAGTGCCCTGTGGCGCCCTGTATAGACGTCTGCGTGAGGTGGGTAAAGTCCGGCAACATAAAAGGCACCACATACACACAAGGCACCACAGGGCACTACAGGGCACTAAAAACACGGCATCTTTGAACGCTTATTCCTCTACGAATACGCCTCTTTATTGGTCGCGGAATATACTAAAATAGAGCTTAATCAATTCTAAATTAGTGCATATAAATAACTATTTAATTATATTTATACTCGTGGATAAATAGGCGTTGATAGATGCTGTGTTTTTGGTGTAATGTGGTATGAGGTGGAGCGAATCACGAATTCAAGTGCTTAAGTGCCAAAACGCAACAATGCAAAAGGTGGTATCAATGGTGCACCGTACAAATGCCATACGGCGCCGCGTTCGGTGCAGTAGGCGGTGGTCACTTATTATAGGTAGATCAATGCTTCTGGCAATCGCTTATTCGGGCAAGGCCGAGACATATGTGTAAGCTTTTCACACTCGTCCGGTGTACTTTTACTAACTAAAAAAGTAGAAGAAACTTCGCTATCACAAACGCGGCATTAGAAGATATTTCTAGTCTAGCAGTTTAAGCTATAGAGGGTATAGCTAGAATCACGAATATCTTACTCTAAATAATATTAGATTAATATGATTAAATTAAATTATTTACTTATAAGAACTAAAATTTATTCCTTTTAAGATATAGAGTTAAAGTAGTTAATTAATTATTAATAATATTAATATACATCTGTGTTAATATAGATTATATATCTTTAGTACTGTATTACTAGATTTAAAGTGTATCACCAGTCAAAGTAGGGACCCCGTTTAAATCAACACAACTAAACCTAGCGCGCCCCCATTAAAATTGACATTGCTTCTGAACAAACCTCTATTCTGACCATATGCTGAAGGTATCACACTTATTACTATATATATGTCCGTAGTGTAGTGGACGGCTTTATATGGAGCACACGCACATTTTCTCTGCGAAGCTAAGCATATTCACTATAGAATTATTAACAGCTGCCCAAAAGACGGAGTGAGATCGTATTGGCTCGTAATAGATCTTTCCTTTTGTATTTGACTGCTTCCCCTAGAGTTTTCATAAATCCAATTATTCAGCTGTGTGTGCATTTGTTCTCAGGTTTTTCCAAAGAATGACAGTTGAGTGTAGGCTCGAAGGAAAACTTTCTCTTAGCCCAAAAGCCATAGTTGCAGGTATTATGATAAACAGTTACTCATAGTATGCCCTTATTGTCTGTATTTCTTTCCCCTAATGTTGCTTTACATAAGCCGCGATGATCACAATGGAGGCCGCCAGCGGCATAAACCTAATAGCGTCATCTTTGAACGACGGGGCATGCAGGATGGGTCAGGTCTCGTGGGAACTCCGAATGTACGACGCAAGGCAGTCATCCAACCGATCCTTCATTTTCGGGGCGACGGGATCGACAGTGCATTACTCTCACCACCGCGCCATGAGTGAGGTGGGTGAAACCTACAGACTAGGAAAGTTCCTGCCAATTGCTGACAATAGTGTCGAAGTGCAGGTGCCGCTATGACTTGAAGTAGGCCTAGCTTGATAAGCAGTGTGGCTTAGCGGCGCGGCATAGAGAAAATTGATTGCTTTGTCTCGCGGCTGGAATTCGAGGATATTGTCAAACAAAGAAATCAAGTAAGGAAGCTTTCTAACGATAAATCAATAAAACAGGAAAATCGTATCTGGGGCTTCCATCATGACACGCAGCATTCGCAACAAATGGCTTTACGCATTGGCGAGACCTCATTGTGTTCTTTAGACCTGCCCTGGCTGGTGCGTGATGAGGTTGAGCGCGTTGGTGTGATGAAGCGGGATGGACCGAGGTCTTCATCGGTCATCCCATTTGAGTTGCCGTTTTGGCTTAGATGTACGTTCAGCTTTCCGGGGATTAACTAGAACTTCGGGGTTGGCTTAATAATCCACGGTGGCGGCCATTAAGCACAACCATCCGTCATTACCGTAGCCTGCGATAGTAGACCCTACTAGCAGGCGCAGAGAAGCATAAAGCTCTCGGAGCATCTTGGGGTTATTAGGGTAGTTTGCTTCCGAAGCTTCTTTGCTCCTCATTCTTCACGCTTGATTCTTGCCCTTTATACTGTGTGCACAATGCCATCTAATAAAGCCGCGTGGATAAAAACACGCTATGGGCCGATTGAGGTAGAAGCCGTTGAGCTATGGGCTCCCGAACGTGGTGAAGTATTGGTTCGCAATGAGGCTATAAGCTTCAACCCGATTGATGCCAAAATCCAAAAGTACGTACTTGAATATGTAAATTAATGGGGAATAGCCGTTCAAAAATTGCTAAGTGTATTGAAGGCTAGACATGTTCAAATCAGAGTACCCCTTCATCGGCGGGTTCACGTTTGCGGGCACCGTGATCAAGACGGGCCCCGAAGTTGCTTCCGTCAAACCAGGAGACCGAGTAGCTATTGCTCGCTGGGGCAAGGCAGCAGTGGAAAACAGATTCGGAGCCTTCCAGCAATATGCAATTGGCCTCGAGCAAAATTTGCTGAGGCTCGAGCCGGAAACCTCTCTGGAGGATGGGGCTGGTGTTATTGCCAACCTCGCGACCGTAGTCTCTGCTCTAACGATTCATATGGGCTTGTCTAAGCCGCCCGTGGCTGGAAGTTCGGAGCCCAACGGGAAGAGAATCTTTATATATGGGGGATCGTCGGCTGTTGGCGGGCTGGCAGTGAAGTATGCCACGGATGCTGGTTATCACGTGGTGACGACCTCGTCGCCGAGGAACAGGGAGCTTGTGGAAAAGCGCAAGGCGGCACACATCATTGACCATACTCGGCCGAGAGAGGACCTCATTCGAGAAATACAGGCTCATGGGCCATATGAGGGCCTGCTGGATAGTATTGCCTCTCCAGCGGCGACCAAGCTCATGGGTGAGCTACTTGAAGAGACTGGGGGCCTATTCTTCTCGACCGGTCCGACGTCAGAGGACAGTGCACTCCCTGGCAATGTGCACAAGAAGTGGGCGGGGTATTCGGAAGACTTGGTATCAGAGGCAAGCAATTCAGGTCTCCGGAACTGGTACCTGAAAAGCTATCTGCCAGCAGCCATGAAGAGCGGCGAAGTATGGCCGAACCCTCCGTTAAAACTCGAGGGAGGGTTGGACGCCGTTCAGCGGGCACTAGATCTATTGTATGGGGGCAAAGTTAGTGGATCCAAGGTGGTGGTTAATCCGAGCTTGTAAATAGTATGTAAGCCTCAACGCAGCCAAGCGACGCAACAGCAATGCCCTCGTTCGATTGTTGACGGAAAATACGTCGGGGGTTATTTTGTCCAAATCATTTCAATCAATAACACAAGTTCGTTCCGGCCCACCCTATACAAAGGCAGTCTGATACAGGTACACGGCGCACCCTACCAAAGGATATTTATAGTGGGTTCGTCTCTGTAATGTTAGTGACTGTGTCAAGAGTTACAGGGCAAGCACGGCGCTGGCGAGTGAAACCTGTTCTGCAATGGGCTGCAGTCCTCGCCAGGCTCAGAGTCTCACTCGAACAGAGCTTCAATTAGCAATAGAAAGACATGGTTCAATTGATGCAAGGTATTTATCGTGAATAAATAATGTCAAATCGTTCTTGCCAACATCTCCACGCACACTATTTAAGTGCTGGCTGCCAAAGAAAAATTAAGTGACATCAGACAACAGCTAACGTAGCTACTGCCAACTTTCACCGGGCAAATCCTACCCCATAGTTTAGGTAAGCCCCCATTCCCAAAACTTGCCCCTCACAACACCCTCATCGACTTGGGCCGGGAAAAGTCTAGCATCTGCCCATTCGCGGCCGTCACGTTCCTCAGCTCCCAGTTCTGCACAAAGCTGTCAAAAGTTGCCAGGCGATTATACGAAAGATTTGCCCAGTCGCACAGCATCACCTTGGCGCCCGGTGCCGGCTGGACCTGCACATCCAGCCCGCCGATCCACCCGGGCAGCTCATAGCCCGACCGCTGTCCGGCCGGGAGACAGTACTTGCGGCCGCTCGTAAGCCCAAAGATGCAGCCGACCGCCGTGCTGCTCGCCACAACCCGCATCGACTTGGGGTGCGAAAAGTCGAGCGTCTCCCCGTTGACTGCTTTGACGGCCTTGAGGTTGTCGTTCTCCACCGTGCCGTCAAACGTGGCGATGCGGTTGTACGACAGGTTGTCATAGTCGGACAGCATCACGGCGGTGCCCGGCGCGGCGTCCACGTACACCTGCTTGTTGTAGATCCATTCCGGCAGCGAGTACGGGGATCGCTCGCCCGCCGGCAGGCAGTACGTGTCGTTGTTGCTAATGTTGACGATGCAGCCCAGCGGCTTGGCC
Organism: Beauveria asiatica; assembly: GCA_038367545.1. Taxonomy (NCBI): domain Eukaryota; kingdom Fungi; phylum Ascomycota; class Sordariomycetes; order Hypocreales; family Cordycipitaceae; genus Beauveria; species Beauveria asiatica. Next base: position 26,055 of record JAAHCF010000160.1, on the reverse strand, counting down.
GCCGACGACAGCTGCGCGTCGGCGTAGATGCCCCGGATCCAGCCAATGTACTTGGAGACGCGTGCGCCGGTCGACTTGGTGCCGTGTCCGCCGTTGGTCGTCGCGATGATGACGAGTCGATTATCGCGAATCTGCCACCACGCCGAACCGCTGTCGCCGGGTGCCACGCGCGCCCACGACGGCGACGGTCCGGTTGGCTGAAACGATGTGCTGATGCCGTGGTCGAGCTCAAAGATGTCGTCGATGCGCCCGCGGCCGTATAGCCGCCGCGCGCCCGACGATGGAAAGTACGAGCCGCTAACGTCCCTGCCGACACCCCACGTCCCGTAGCCGACCAGGATCACGTCACGACCGCGCTCGTCCGACGCGTCGTTGAGCAGCGGCCGGTCTAGCGGCAGGCCCGTTTTGCCGACGATTTGCGCGCGCGTGGGCAGCTTGAGCAGCGCAATATCAGTTGAGGCGCCGCCCATGCCCGGGGGCTTGTTAATGCGCTCGGGCGGCACGTACGCGGTGCCGTAGCCGGAGGCAATGACACGCCCGTCCCACGCGGTAAACCTGCGGTTGACCCTCGTCACCTCGCCCTTGTAGCCGACGCAGTGTGCGGCGGTTAGGATGTACGTGCTACCGTTCTTGTCGTTGCCGAGCCAGGTGGCGGTGCAGCCGCCAATGCTGCCGACGACGAGCCACGGCGTGTTGTAGCTGTACGAGCGCAGCACCTCATTCTGCGTCCGGATGCTGTGGGGGACATCAGCGAGGTCGCCGCCGTTGGCCTTGAACGTCGCCTCGTCGATGACGATGGGCGTCGCAGACGACAGCCGGGCGACAGCCGCGGCGAGCGAGAGACTCAAGGCGGGTCTCATCTTGGGGGGAACGACAACGAATAGATTGTCTCAGGGATGACGGACAGAATAATTGTTTGAGGTAAGAATGGGATCTTGAGACTTGAACACTGTGAGCACGAGAGTTGCGTGCACAATAAAGCTATGCACGCGCAGAAACTGCCTTCTTATAGGTGAGCTCCCGTGTCCCTAGAAGACGTCTGTTTTTCCACCGTAGTATCCGTTACCTAACCCACAAGACAGGCCTCTGTTCTTCCACCGCAGTACCCGTTACCTAACAGGACAGGTCTTGCGAGACATGCGTCCGTTGCGCATTCCCGTCCCGGTGCGACCCTCAGCTAGCCCTGGCCTATGTCTGTATTCCCACCTGGTGGAGGTATAAGACCCAATATCAGCCTCCCTCCATCACTCGAATTTGGTCGCAGCAGGCCATCTCATGTCCGGGGTTGATGGTGGCAGGTGCGACTCGGCGAATCACTCGCATCTAATCCCCACAGACAATACCGTTTCCGGGCATCGCCAAGCTGCCAAGTTTGGGCGGAATACCGACGCAATGTCTTGGCCGAAAAAAGAAAACAAACTGATACAACGCGCCCCAGTCATTCAATTGCCGAAGTTGGTGGCGTATGCATTCTCTTGCAAAACAATGTCTTGTTGCCGATGAGGGGCCAAAAAGTGTCAACTTCAAGATGCTCTGCATCCCCACAAACCGCCTCTACGGCTAGACACGATTGCCGGTCCTCGCTCTCGTCGTTGCCGACGATTGCGAGGACAATAGTTGCAGCAGGGAGGGTGTCGATGCGTTTTTCGGCCAAGTAAAATAAATTTAGAAAACGACGAGAGCTCCGGCAGACTCGGCTCTCGACGCGATCAGGGCGCCTGGGTCCCATGGCGACAGCTCCCTTTATATTGGACATGGGGTTCCTTGATCCGCTCTTTAAGGCCATTTTTTGTGCTTGTCAGTCCATCACTTGAATAATACTTGGCCGAGGCAAGCGTACTATTCTGTGTGATGGCTCGCCAAGTCCCACTACCTTGCGTCTGTAGCTAACCTTGGGTTAGGTATGTATCTTGGCCAAGCTAGATTTCGATAGCTGAATAGACCAGCAATCTATGTGGCATGAGAACGAATGCGGCAGCGTTTTCTAGGAAGCTGCTCATTCCCTGCCGGCTAGCGGTTCAAGAATTCCTGACACTGGAGCGCGTGTATATCTTGTGCGACGAGAAATTGGCCGACATGATGGAGCGCTTTGAACCAAAATGCGGCAGCCTGCGGGCGCCGCAGCCGCGTTGCATGACGGCATTTACCAGGCCGCGAACCAATCTCGTTACGCCTAGATGCACGTAATGACGGCATCACCCAGTCGCGAAACGTCCTTAACACCGTCGCCCGTTTAGCGATTAGCACGCCTAGTTACTACTAACATCTATCTCGGCTAACTAACATCTCAAGGTACAACTTTATTCATCATGTTCAAGATTGACTTGAATTGCCCTTTATGCTATATCATCATACTACTGCAGAAAGGCCTATCAAAGAATAAAAAGTACACCAAGACACTTGTAGCGAATCGAAGATGCACAGAGAGAGAGAGAGAGAGGGAAGTATAACTATCTAGAGGGGTGACGATGTGGAGGGCATCCATGCTGAGTAAGCGTGGCCGGTGCTCATTAGAATCTACCCCGGAACGAGGCTCCGTATAACGGTCATGCGGTTGCTCGTCGCTATTCACCGGTTATTGCCGGCCGCACTTTTCCTATTCAGTCAGCAGTTAGCTACCGTAACAGGCCTCGTTCCCGATTCTCACCCAAGCATGTGCTTCCCCATTTCTGGTGAGATTTCGTAGGAACCAAGCTTGTGGGATGTCATCGCAATGTCTTGGTTGAAAGACTGACACGACACTCTGGCCGCACATTTCCCCCCCCCCCCCCAAGGATTCCCTACCGACTGGACATGTCGCGTATGTAGATGTGGAAACAATGTCTTGCCGTAGAGGAGGGGCAAGGCTTCAAGGAATGACTTGTATTGAAGAACTGACACCTTTGATGAGTGAGGGAAAAAAAAAAAAAAAAAACCCCAAGTCCGTCGCGGCTCTCACAGCTTCGGCCAGGCCGTCGTCGTACACCTCTCCCATAGCCACTCACACGGGCCCTAACCAGCCCATTGCGAAAGGCGCCCTCGGTATTACCATGGGGGTCTGATCCGCACTTTCAGCATCTTCTCAATCCGTCGCCTAGAGTACTATTCAGTCGAGACAAAGCGTAAATATCATTTTTTTTGTAGAGTAGAGCAAAATGACGCCCATCTGCGCTGAGACTTGCTGCGGGGTCTTGCCGTGTCTCACCATGTCTTGCTACAGCTTACCTTGAGTAAAATTTTGAGACTTTCATAATACAAAGCCTATAAAGTGGTTAGTTTTGCGAAACTGGTGAGATGTTCTAACCACTCTTGTGAAATTATTCTTTTATTCTTTTTCGCTAATGCTCGAATATCGCCCACAGTTACGTACTTGAGCCAAGGCGACCTTCTTTAGCATATATACACTGAATAAATTTTTTTTTTTTTCAATTTTTCATCACATACAATACCATGTCACAGCCTGAATTTTTTTTCAAGGGCTGAAGTAGGTATGTAGGTGACCATTTGGCGCAACTCGCAGAAAAGCTATAGGCTGCGGTGCAACCGTGCAGGAAGACGTGCAACCGCGCCACGACAGCCCCATCAGTTGGCCCAGAGCAGGGTACAAGGCGGCCCAAATTCGCAGACAAAAGCTGGCCAGCCCAACGCCGCCTTTCTCCGTGCCTCAGCCGACTCTCTTAAGCTGGGCAATTGGAGTAGGATAGAGATCTTCGTAGGCCGTGTTACAGCTGGGCTGTCGCTCTGCGCGTCCAAGACACGTATCACCACTAGTCGGTGGATCTAAGCGTCGCAGGAGAAATAGTGTTTGAGTGCAAGATCGAGGACAGGAGCAGAAACTAAAAAATGGCCGCTCATGGGCTTGCAGGAGGCAAAGGCTAATTTTGTACATGTACAAGCAGCTTGGCTAGTGAGCGCTATTGGCTGCACAGCCACCAGGCGTAATAAACAAAGTGAAAAGAAGTAGACTGTTTGCATGTAACAACAAGCGAGCCTTAGTTGTATGAGTACGCAGTAAGAAACACTTCAGGTTGTCGGCGTAACGGACGGTTGCGCATCAGAAGCCTCAGGACTCAGTCGCCAGGTCCAGACCGTCCATTTGAGAGCCTATAAGGAACATGGCCAGAACCCATATCTTAGTCTTTGACTTGAGGTACTCGAGCGTGACAGCGTGACTTTCGTAAATGACAGTACTAGAGTGCGCTGTAAAGAAGTTGAACTACTTACCGACAGTTTTAACTTTTCTGACAGTCGTCGAATAATGGATAAAAGGGTCCTCCATATCATGATTCTCTTGAAATGAGGGATTCTCTCTTCAAAGCCTTCATTCCTCTCATCCATGAGGTTTCCCTTCTCCTCTTGCCAAAGTCTGTCCATGGTTCTGGCTAGTAAGGACTTGCGGCACATCCAGCTCCATACGATCATTGTCTTGGTTACCCATGTGTAATCATCCAGAAACGGATACTCTCGCTCTCCGAGGCGATTCCGTGCTCGAGTCCATAGTCGTTCTGTGGGCTCAATGCTTGCGGCCAATGCCCAGGCGGCAAGGCCCGCGATGGCTGCAAGCAAGAAGAAGAATCCGATATGAAGTGTTCCAGCTCCCAACTGTTCAAAGTTCATGCCGAAAAAGGACGTAGCAAAGCTCAATGGAATAAAAACTATACCCACAATGGTGATTCTGGACCAAGAATAAGTAATCAGCTAGAGAACAGAAGTCGAAAAGGTACCAGCTGCCAATTCTAGGGCACATGGCCGAGACAAGTCATACCTTCGCACTGCATCTGCTTGTTCCAAACTTTTTTTTGTTTCCATTAGGGCCTGCCTACTGGTTTCGTTTTGAAGAAGACCTTGGAGTTGGGCGGCGTTCTCTCGAGTTTCGGCAATAAGAAAATCGTAGTCCTGAATAACTGAAGCGAGTTGAGGCTTGCCTTGAAATGACGTGGCATAATTCCGTTCGAGAAATCTCGATATACTGCTTTTGGTTCGTAAGAGGTTTCGGTAATCTGCTTGGTTCCATTCCCAGTGGAAAGTACTTGGCTATCGATGTCCTCGTTGCTTGGGCTGCATGTGGCCATGCCGTCGCGATCTTTCAGCAATTTCCTTGAGAGAGCCCCGAATGTAGGGAAGGAGAAAATCACATGGATTCACGTCTGCGGCTACAATTTCCCCCTTTGAAAAGATTGTCACGTCCCTGAGACAACGCTGAAGGGTCTCGATCCGGTTCCCAGAGTGGTCTAAGCCAAGCAGGACAACTGAATACAACTGCTTATCAGACACCACTGTAGGGGGCTTGGTGAACCTTGGAAACTTACTTGTATTCAGACCATCGCTTTTCAGAATGGCGGCATTTGCAAAGCTGCCAAGAGTATCTGTAGCAACCGTGATGTGACCGTTCTCGGATGGAAGCGTGACGGGGAGTCGGCCCAGCCCACCAAATCGCTCCCCCTCAGACAAGTATAAAGCATCTTGTAGAATAGTAGAGAAGAAGCGAGGATCAAGTCGGTAACACCACCCAATAGCATCGAGGTAGGCTGGATTCATATCTCCTAAATGGCCGACTTGGACCAAAACTAGGCGGGTCTTTGAGTTGGATGGGCGTGCACCAAGGGCCGTCAGGAACAGCGCATCGGCCTCGTCCGAGCGATGCGGGCGGAAGTGCTGACAAGACATGGTACCATCGGTGGTGTCTAAGATGTAAATGTCAATGTATGGATTCCGAGGCTCCCAGTGCCGGATGTTATAGCCGTTCCGAAGGAAATTGACGAGCCATGATTTTGATTCTCCGTGGGTAGACTGAATCAAATCTGCGTACGGCCGGGTTGTAGCTACGACCTGGGCCATTGAATCTGTGCGGCTAACCCTGGATGGATTTAACTTGAAGGTTCTCACGCCAAATATTGCCAGATGGTCGAGGGCATCGAATGCTATAACGAATAGTATCTTACTTGGGGAGTCCCTGAAATATAACTCGCAGGTTGTGCGAAGACAGCCACCCGAGGCTTCCAGCTCGATGGTATCTTTTGTCAAAGTCCAAAGGAGGCTTGTAAGAACGCCCTGGAAAAACGCCCAGTAAAACTGCCCAGTAAAAACGCCCTGTAAGAAACGCCTTGTAAAATCGCCCGGTAAAAAACGCCCTGTGAGAACGCCTTGTTACTTGGCTGAGTGGAAAGCTTGCAGCTGAAGTATGTGGCGCATCAATAGCGTAATGCCTCCCCGCACGGCATTCTAATGTCGGATCGCATATCTAGCAGCAATACATCGGAATGTTCAATGCAATGGCCCTTTTCAGCAAGAGAATCTACCCGGTAGCAGATGGCATTGTACGACAGGCCCTAATCACGACTTGTGCGACATATGCTACCGAGCTCTTCAACATGAACAGGGCTCAAAATTAATTTAGTTTATTACGCACGGTAGAGATTCTCAAAAGGGCAAATAAAGGCCTATGCTATGTATATATTCTAAAGCTAAGCAGTGTGCTTGCCTCCGTAAGTTACTAGGTCATGTTCGTAAGCACCGAATAAAAGTTTTGCGTCACAGCTCGACAGTTTCCAGCAAAGGTGGCGTACTGCAGGCGTAGAATAACAGCCTCACAAGATTCACATTAATCTCAAATTATACAAGTCCATTCATCTTTTATGCTGCAGTGTGCACAGTACCTGGGTAGAAAAATGGATTTCCTGTGACACGCGGCTATACCCAAGGGCTGGCGCTAAATAAATCGATAGGCATTCACCCTGCGGCCTGAATCTAATAACAAGCATCTTCAACCATTCTTCAGACTCTTAGCCTTTCTTGCTTTTAGCCTCGAAAGCTTCGTTCTGAGCTTCGCCAACTGTCTAGCTCGACATGTAGTTCTTGTTCCAGAGCACTGCAACTCGTTAGCCATCCACCCGAAGCGACACAATATTCCAAATAATGATGCAAACTTGACAGACAAAGAAAAGCAGAGTATTCACTTACTGTGCTGGACCGCGTCATCAATCAAAGGAATAGTTGGAAAATCCGCCATGCGATGCGCTGCCGAATCATCCCTCTTTCTCTGCAGGCTCTCAAAGCCCGTCTCCATCGCCTCCCACTCCGGTACCGTCACGACCGTCCTATACATATTCTCCACCTCTGCTCCGGTAAACTCGTTGGTTTCCTTGACCAACCTTGTCTCGACGACGCCGCACGCCACGTTGTCGAGGTCCGTCACGTCAAACACCACCGCTCTGTACCGCTTGTCGTACATGCCCATTGTCGTGTACAGCCCGACCGGCGCCCAAAAGTCGCCGTCGAGATTGTCCATGAGCGCGCGCGCCGCGTGCGGGAACGCGGGGTTGTCGAGCCAGACGGCCCGCTCCCCCTCGCTGCACACGCCGGGCGGCTGGTCCGGGCCAAAGAGCGTCTCGCAGCCCTGGTAGTAGTAGAATTGGCGCGCGTGCCGTACCTCTTCGGCAAGCACAGGATGGTTACATTCGCTGGAGAGGTAGGCGTGCATCTTGCGCACCGACTCGACGACAAAGCCTTTGAGCAAGACCTGCCAGAGGGCGTCGGTGGGGGGCATTTGGGACGCGACCGCTAGGGGGTAGAACTTGCCATTGTGGCGGATGGCAATGTAGAAGAGCACTTCTTGGACGTTTTCGGGTAGGACCTTGTCGCAGAAGAGGAGGGGGCTTCTGTTGATGTCCATCGCATCGTCGAAGCTGTGTAGTTGGCCCGCGTCACTCATGTTGCAATATGGGGGAATTTGACTAACAATAATAGCAGCTAGAAAGGATGTATATGAATGGGGTAAAGTCTGAATACGAGTAACAGAATATTATAGAGAGATAAGCAAGGGTATTTATATAAACAATTACGCGCCCGGTGGTGAACCATTCGTTTCTGCCGTTGCTCGCTTTTGTACGCCAGCGCCGGGGGGATGTAACGCGGATATGGTCATTTAGTGTTCAACCCGAGTGTCAAAATCTCCGCGTTTTGTGGTCTGTTCTGCTATCCGCCGATTCGGTGCTCCCGGTTCGATCCTTTTCGTCATTCCGTCGTCGGACATGCTCATCCGTCCACGGGAGCAGCTTCGTGTACAGAAACTCGGAGCACTCTCGTTTTAAGTACTGTAAACGATTTGAAGCCTTTTGAATGCACAAATTTACTGACACCAGCTAAAAATGCGACCCAGCCTAGAAATCTTGTATCACAACAAAATAATATGCTGATACCGGAAGATGAAGTCGTGCTGCTGACCTAGGTCGATGCGCTCGGAGGAAAGTGGACTAGTAGCACAGCCGAATTGCGTCTGCAATGGATCAACCCTATTCGAGCTGTATCTATTCGTAATCCTTGCTTCTTTGTTCCGTTGTGTGCGCGTACTGCGAACGCTTGTCTCCGGTTATGTGCACTTAATCTCCGCGATGGTTGCGTAATGCGAGCTGTCAAATATACTCGAGACAAGTACAACCAGGATGCTCTGTACTTGGTATTTCTGCTATTGTGCGTTTCTTGTGGCTAGTGTATAAATTTTGTACCGATTCCACCTCGTCGGTACAGAAAGAGTACTGAGTGAGGCGACTGACTGCTGAGACTGTGGCCATGCAACACAGCCTGCAGAGAGTTGTACGCCGACGATACTCGAGCAAAGTATTTATTGTGATCTAGCCGCTCGATCCTGTCGCCTTTATTCTACGCAGCACGCTGTTCCCTGGTGGCCAGCTGACCCTTCTTTCACCATGTGTCCCAGTCGAGCAGCCCGCTTATGAAGACATCCTCTCAACCTAGCAGGTGAAGACACGCATACATTGAACCTGGAGACTGGCAACGAGAGGTACCGCTGCTGCTGAAATCTAGACACTGAAATACCGGTTTTCCCAACATGATTTGCTCGTCAGAGCAGGAAAGGTTCAACGCGAATGTTCGCTTCCGCTCTTGGCGCCGTGACGCCTGCAACCATACAACATGTCATTGTACGCAGCTTGCCGCCGTTTCTGCCGTTTCCTGCCGAGGCTCCAAGTCTTCCGCCCTGTCGTACAATTTTGAGCGCTGGTGCAGAACTTAGACCGTGTGTAAGCCGGGTCAGGCCGTCGTCAGACGTCTTTCAAGCTTTGACGGACGGAGCACGATCGGAAACGTGCCCACGGTCTTGTGAACTACACTCTTATCGTTGTGCCAATTTTATCCGTGGCTGTCAAACGACAAGTGGTGGGAGAGTGGCCGAGTGTGTGTGTCATCCTTTTAGGCGCCGAGCGGTACTGGCACACCGTGCCACCCCGTGAGAGAACAAAGAAACATGGCACATTCGGGAGTTGCGTCACCCGAGACGCGAACAGCTACCTAACTGCGCCCAGAAGGCCGGCAGTGACGGCTGATGCTGTTGTTCCCGTAGCAAGTTGACCCTTCACCAGTGGGGATGGAGCTGGTGATCGCATCGCGTGTTGCTCACATTGGCCACGCAGGATAGTGCCTACATAGACCATGACGGGTGTGTGCTGCTGGCCTGAGCTCGTGCTCCCAGATATCAGCATGATTTCAGTGCACATACCATAGTCTCGCCAATTCATGTAAACCAGTGGCAGGGCTTGGATGAACCAGATCGAGAGACAAGCGCCTGGACTATGAGATCGTGGGCGGAGGGAGTAAAAGACAAATTCTCAAAAGATTTCGTGTTATATGAGTAAACTCTGTAGCTGATACTGGAGCACACAGTCGATTGCGGGGTTGACACTTGACAGCTCGTATCTGTTTCTCCTTGAAGTTGCGTCATTTCGCACATCTACCGCGCTGCTTTGTTTCTGAAAACCGTCACAGACTGACAGCACTTGCGTCAGTCCCGTCACAAACGCTGAAAGTTGCTTCGGCTTACACCAAGCCCATCAATGGATGCAACAGAGACGAGACTTTGGCGTCTGCTTAGACCTCTGAGAACAACTGCAGCCACTATGCCAAGGAGAGAACAATCAATCAAGTCGGTTTATAAGACTGCTCCCGCGCAAGTAGTCTCGGGAAACAACGCCGCCCATCTGCGGTCGCATTCATCCCACCACATACCCTTACTTGGCTGTTTCATTCGTCCATGGTGACTGTCGGCTGCCATTATTGCTACGCTTTCCGCCATTCAGATCTTCTTGCATTGCAAAAGATGCCATCGTCATGAGGCAAGCAATGGGAAAACATGCGTCATACCCCTCCGTTGCCTTTTCCAAGTATACACAGGTTCAGTCACCTGCCATAAGTCTCTGCGCCCGCAGTAACTTGTGATTGGCCTAGCGTAATGGCGATGATTGACGTGACTTTCGCACCGTATTCAGCTACTAGCCCCTCCGCACTGCTAATTCTTGAACGATGGTGACTTTAAGAGCGCGAAAGCATAATATGTAAATGCAGTAGTGCATTGAATCGAGGGTTGCCCAGTATCATGTTGATGAGCAAAAGAAGCCACTCGCGAAGTCATGCCACAATCACCACGTCTTGCAACCTTACGAAGACTGCATAGGCCATGTGGATGTTGTTAGTCTTGTGACTTAACTTTAGTCGGAGGAGCACAAGCATGTTAGCATTGTGAGAGGAGTCGGACAGGGAGATACCCCATATGCTGGGATTTTCCGGTCTCCTCCATCAGACCACGAGTTTTCAAGATTTCGTAAAGGCACTAAATCAGTGGTGTCGAGCTGGTACAACAGAGTTCCATGTCACTAGGACACCTATATTTGCTGACTCATGCGCAGTGACTCATGCGCGGTACTTTTCGCATTCGATTCCGGCTTTTCAATTTCACGTGTGGCTCTCACAGGCGATTCTCGAGCTATGGGGGCTCAGTTGTCGCCAGGGCCAGACAAGCATGTGGTTGACGTGCTAACAGAGGACCAGAATCTGCACAACAGCCAAGAGCAGACGCACATCACGGCCACCCACCCTCGCAAAGATGGTGATAGAATTGACATGGCATTGGAATTCCGGTGCCATCAGTGGGAGTGGCTCGCCGAGCTGGGAATGCTTGCTCGGGGCACACGCCACAGCCCACGGCCATGAGGCGAGCCAAGACACCAGCCTACATGACGGCATCTCCCAAGGTAGCGACGCGTCTTTTTGAAAACACGAATTTGCCATTCTCGAATTTGCTGGGTCCTGAGAAGCCATTAGTAACGAGAATGCGGTGGAGTGCGCGTCGCGCTGGGTCACTGTGCGACGCTTAGGGCCAGTCCGGCCAGCGGCTGCGGTCGAGTCGCACGAGTCTCGGTACAACTCAAACGGGGCAGCTTTCTCAGCCGCACGGGGCGGCAGAGGACTTTACAATTGAGCATGAACAACGCGGCGTCGTGCAGAGGGAAAGTATGCTTGGCGGGAGTCATATGTATATGGCGGCAGGAGCGTGAACGGCAACGCTGTCTGTCAAGCGCAATGTGCGAGACGAAAGTATCGTACGTACACATCATTCTTCTCCAGCGAACTCAGTGAAGCGCGGATTCTGTTCGTCGTTCGAGATGAGTTGGGATTGATCTCTGACCTGAGTTCGAAGATTCGACTTTGTGAGTGTGCCGGGTGCCGACGTACGATTGGGGAACAGCCTAGAGTCTGATGACCCAAATCGAATGCGAAATGCCGAATGATAGAGTCGATGTCGACGAAGTTATGCATCCATTGTTGTCCGCCTCCTTCGACCACGGTCAAACGTACAGGCAATGTGTAGAGAGATAATCTTGGAGCGCCACCGTAAACTTGGAGGTCAGCCACATTACAAGTGGCTAGTAATCCGTAGTATTGTGGAACTGAAGAGTGCAAATCCAGGGACTGTGGGTGGAGCAACAAAAGTGGTGGGCAATTTTTCTTGCCATAAAAAGAGTCATACATCCATGACTGCAGGACGATTGGGTATCACGGGTCGAAATGCAAAAAAAAAGCTTATGAAGCTGTGACTAACACGCAGTGTCGTGGAATAGGGCTTGAATTAGTTAGGGCATCAGGCAGGTTTCATACCGACACGTTGGGAACTTTGATGTTGGGTTTGCAGAGCCCCGCACGGGGAAATGCAGACTTCATTCAGTGGGAGCCCCGCTGGATGTGCAGCGGTGATCCGCTGTGACTGAAGGATCGACCCTTCTGAGTTGGATGATGACTCTTCTGTGAGGCTGTTAAGCCCCTTACTAGGTAGGGACGCCTTAAATGTCGTTGGAAGCTTTGCAAAGAGCGGTGACGATGTAGCACCCACCGCCAGAGGAGCAGAGCAGCAGAGGTACGCAGCCGCCTCAGATCTCCATCTAGAGCAGGACTAGCGTGGCAGAATTCAGCCAATGGAAGCTCATTATCGGCGCCAAGTAGCCCCCCATCTGTCCACACATACAGGAGACCATCCACTAAAGTCCGCCCAAGCAGACCACTGTCAACCCCACCCCAAAAAAAAGTTTGGGACTGCTAGACTGACGCCCGCCCAAAGCCTCTTTTTTCCCCTTCTGTCCTCTTCTCTTGTTTTTTTCTGCTTCAACATCAAATCCATCCCATCCAGACAACGAAGTCGTCCTATCCAGCACACAGCTTGCTCACATTCCCAAAGAAAACATTCTGCCGAGTCACCATGCCTAGGGCCGTCGCTGAGCTGTAAATCGCCCACTGCGAGCCGTAGCCCTTACCCTGGCCACGGCTCGCAGTCCAGCAGTTCACCGAGATATTCAACTATTCTACTCGACAAATCGTTTTCCACAGCTCTACCCCCGCTGAGCCCTGCTTGGTCTTCAAAGCGCTGTTTCAAAGAAGATACGCAATACCAACCTCTGCCCGTCACGCCTGGGGCATACACTATCAGAAATTTCCACAATCACCGACATCTCAAACGGATACACTCACGACCCAAACATTGTCAATTCTCTACGCAATAGAGAGTGGATTTCTCCTTACTTATCTTTAGCCACGATTGGCTTTTTGCCGGATAGAAAAAAGTGTTCATAACCCCACACGACTAGACTACGACCATGGTTCGTAGAAAAACCACCGCCCTCAAGCGCACTAAGCGTCGGGACTCGGATACCACGTCGTCCTCCTCGTTTGACCTCTCCGACGATGATGGTTACTCTGCCGTTGAAGACATTACCGACTCAGAAGACGACGACGAGGATGATGTTGATGCGGTCGAGGAGGAGAATATTCGCACAGAAGCCGTGCTCGAGCCTCTGACCTCTCCTCGACCGCTCCCCGACGATGACGACGACAACGACCAAGTTTCTGACCAGGAATTCGAACTCGAAGTCGACGTTTCTGTCAATGGCAACATCGAATTCGATGACGCCGACGAACAGACCAGTTGGGCCGGCATCGTCTCCGACCCAGAAGACAACCAAGTGTCAGATTTCTACAACGACGCTAGTGTCTTCACCTCAGATGCGGCCATCGAGCGTCACGTTCGCTTTGACGTTCCTTCAAGTGACTCCGATTCTACTGACACTGAAGACGATCATGGCGACCTGTTCCCCGACATATTCGTTGCTCAAAATTCTCTAGACCCCGCTTTCCGCAAAGAGATCGAAAATGACCCCGACGACGGTTCCTCCGACTCTGGCACCTTTTGGGACTATTCTGGCCAGTACCACGTTGGCAACGATTCTGACGCTGAAGACATCACTCGCCAGCTCTCCGACAACGATACTCCCATCGCCAACTCTCACAGCAAACACATCAAGATCGAGGACACAACGCCCGCCTTGGCCGACGTGCAAGATCTCGATGGCTATGAAAGTGAGTCCTGCCTCGCGGGATTTGTATCTCCATAACATGCTAATCTCTTGTCCAGCTGATGGTGACACGACTGAAGACGACACGCCAGAACCTCCTGTGCGCAGAAAGACCCGCCGTCCATCTGTTTCCATTAGTGAAATGACCGATTCCGAGTCGGAACCTGTGAAGAACCAACGTGGCCAGCCTCGTGTCCGCCGTTTCAAGCTAGACCGCTCCGACAAGAAGCCCATTGCTGTGCTGAACCCCCTCACTCGAAAAATGATGATCTTCACTCCGCACCGCCGTCAACAGCTAGACCTTTCCCCCGAGCAGTTCAACTTTGCCTGGCCTCTAGAGGATCAAACCTTCCCAATCAACAACCCTACCAACATGATGCTGAATGCCATGTTTTCCTCCAACACATTCGGTGATTTTGTGAATCCGCAACTCATAGGGCCTCCTGATGCCTTCTTTCCTTTTCCGACCGAGGGTGTCGTCGACGGCAGCTCCTCCAGCATCGAAGGCGAGGATGACGATGCCGAAAAGAACTTGGATATAAGCGACTTCATCACCTGGGATGAGGGTGGTTCATCCGGCGAGGAAGATGACAATGGTAACTGGCAACCGTCGTCTACCCCCGTTCGCCCCACAACGGCCTCGAGTGAGATTGATGTCTTTTCCCACCTCAACCCGGAGACGGTTGGCGCTTTCCGGCGCAACCAGATCAACCAGCAGTTGATTCTTAGCAACCAGGCCACGCAGGACTCATTGGCTTTTAGCGGGCCCTACAACTACACGGCTCTCAAGGGCCTGAAGTCAGACCGCTTCGACACGGCGGGCATTCCTCTCACGCCCATCCGCCGTCACAAGAAGCACATGGGTGACATGGCTCGCAGCCCGCTCGAAAATGTGTCTGCGAAACGCAAAGCCTCAGGTGATCACGCCAATGCCAGCCACAAGCGACACCGAAGCATCTCGGATGTCAACATGCTACGAATCTAACGCACGATGCCCAACATGACGTATAACGCAAATTACGCACAATGCTAATTTACAAAAGACGACCGAGGACGGCGTGACTTCTTGGCAAAGAAGCTGCCCCTGGCCTCGCATGGACACGATCCGAAGCGATTCATCTCTTTTTTTTTTTTCTTTTTTTTTTCTTGTTTCCTTCTTTTCTTGTGTGGTTTCGTATCGCCAACTAGGGTCTGTGGCCAGTTTTTACTGTGGCGCTTTTTCTTTATCGTGTGTGTCTGCGGATTTCTTGGAAAATAGATGTCGCAAGGAGCAACAACAGCTGTTGTATGTGCACTTTTCGAAGAGTGGCGCCCCCTGGAGGGTGCGATGAAAGAGTGGCCATTTCTGAGCTTTTTATTTCACATCTTCTGCATTTATTTCCCGTTGATGTTGTCTCCATTTCCTTGGCTGAATGATATTTGGAATATGGAAACACCACTGCGGCATAAAAGTACCCGATTTCTTTCTTTGGTAGCGCTGCGATATATATGCACTATATATCCTTGTATTAGTCCTAGCCTTGTACGAATTTAGCTGATCTATTAATGCTCCTTCCCGTTGCTCTAAAGTGGCTGCAGATGGCAAGGCGTAACGGGACGACTGCCTAGTCTTGCCCTGGCCTTGGACGGTACGGTACACACAACGATGCGGCCGTGCTATGTCGGAAGCACTTGCTCCCTATTGTTAGCTCATGTTACATATAAATTAACGAATACAGGGAGTGCTGCTTTATCCGTTACGGTAAACGCTGGATATTTGACAGGTAGCATTGTTGTGGAGAGCTCGATCCTCAGGCAACTTCAGAGCATGGCAGTGAAGTGAAGTCTTCAAGCCGGATGTGCTCCACTCCACTGAATGAGATGTGAGCTCGCTGTTTGGGCCTTGTGTAGTTTTGTGACTGTTCCTTGTTGATGCCCAGGAAAGCCACTTCCTCCTGTTGGCCAAGCAGAACCTACAGCTTCCGCACTGCCACACCGGTATGCAAACTTGGGCCTGATTCACGATGCCGGTGCCGTTGCCGGTGCCGCTGCCTTGAGACTTGCTGCCTTTATTTCTGTCTTCATTGTTGGTCTGGGCCCCCATCTCCCGCGACCGGTCTGCACTTACATGCGCCGTACTTTGCATAACACATGAAACCCCGCGAGATGCCTGATTTCGTCGTATACGTTGGCTTTCTTGCACTTTATGTCTCAGGCTTGGTGGCTCTTGATATAGGAATCTGGCATGGTGTCTGGTTAATCATGGATAATGGCAGCCATACTTGTGATCCGTACTTGACCTGCAGCCGTGGACACACTCGTCAAGTAGCTGCACATGGCTCCATCGCAGCAAGAATTTTGATGGCTCCAGCTTCTAGGCAGCATTCCTCTTTTCTGTGCTGAAACTTCAACTTGTTGGTCTGTGCTGATTGTAAAGCGACAGAGACCTCCACGAGCACATGCCTCAGAAATCCGCCAATCAACTGCACTTGACTCTATATACAGAAGAAAATGATTGGGGGCGAATTTATGACTCCCTTTCGCTGACCATGTTTGGAAGCAAGCACCCTTGCTTGTCAATGACCGTCGTACATTCTTGCCGGTCAACAGCACATGTCAATATACCTGCACCGTATGTCTTGTTTATCGACGCCTCAACGGAGGATGCCTTGATTTCGTGCAGGTCAATATCAGATTCCAATGCTCACAGCAGAATCAGGCAGAAGGAAAATACTATTTCAGCTGCCTACCTCGTCTTCTATAAAAGCCGTCTTTTCCAACGACTACTGGTATATTCATCAAGCATATCTACCTACACTTATCTACTCAACGAAACGCAATTATTCTCATATTCTTCTTCTTCCACAGTCAATACCTCTACCATTCAAGCCAACCATCATGGACTCTTCTATTGCAGGACGGGAGGTGCATCAGGCTAATTACGTCTTTCAAGTCGTTACCAAAGTCGAAGGTCTCTATGTACCTGTTTCCATCGTGTCCGAAATGCCGCTCGGCAAGGACTTCTGGTTGGGGAAGAGCAAGCAACAGGTCGCCCAATGCACGGGCCGCATATTATCATTTCTCTTGAGGGTGGACCCAGCCGCTCGCTGCAGACTTGAGGCCGAGAAAGCATCGGTCAAAGCGATGAGGTACCAACGCCGGTTCTGGTTCCGCGATGAGGAGACGGATATCAGCAAAGGGCCCGAGACGTCGTCCGACAGAATAAGGGCCTGGCAAGACCTGAAAAGGACAGCCAACCCATACACTACATACGGCATCTTGGAGTGCCTCGGCGAAACATTTCCCGAAGAGATGAAGAGGGATGAAATCGTGCTCAGGACGCTGCCTTTCTGGGCCGGAAACAGTCTTACAGCTGTCACTCCATATGATTCAGACTTCACGATTGTCGTTTTTGACATAACTGACCTGGATCATGTATCCTGGACCGTCATTGACATGCCACCAGGCTCCAAAATTAGACGTATGGCAACGATGCTAGAGCACTGCGCGACTGAGTTTAAGGATTATGATATATATGAGCGCGAAGTTGTTCATCGTCTCGGTAACGTCCCTTGTATTGAGGATGAGGATATTCTTCAACGTACGTATTTCTTTTCGTTCTCGCTTTACCTTGCTTCTGTACCTTGTTCCTTCCACTCATGCCACGTCCCTGGTCAATACCATTACTAACAAGTCGCAGTGGTCTGGACCACCAAAGACTTAAAGTACTGGGCCAAATACGAAGGACAGATCCAGAAGAGAGCAACCCGCGAACAGTCAAGGGCCAGGAAGGCATTGAAAAGATACAAGAATGCTCTGGATTTTAACAGCACGGTACTCGCGCGATTCTTCCCACACGACTGCAACCTCGAGAGCTACTTTGAGTTCCAAGTTTCGAATATTACCAATGATGAAGTTGCCGGAAAAATCATGTCCTGGCTTTTCCGTGGCAATCTCTCACTAGTAGCTGTCAGGAATCTGACTATCGGGCAACTCCTATGTGGACTCAAGTTCCAATCTACGAGCCCCGCCAGGTGCACGCTCAGCTTCTCGGCTCAAATCCTGATTCAGAGCACTCCTGACCAACGAAAGGAGCTAATCGCTGCCCTAATGACGCAGAATCTGGAGACGGTGTTTATCGCGGACCCGCCGGTGGCACCAGCACATACCCAAGAGTTTCAGCGCCTGCTCATCCAGAGCGCAGAGGCGCAAGCTCGATTCTTCGGAGAAATTCGCTCCCAAAAGTCGCTCTGGGAGAAAGTCCACGGCACCAGCATGTGGGCTTGGAAGCTCTACCCTTTGCTAGAAGATAGTATGGGGAAACAAGAGGCCGGACTCCTGAAAGAGAAAGTTGATGCATTCTTTAATCAAATGCAAAAGCCCTCCATCTTTGGCATATAACCACCAACTTTGCGGAATTGGACTTGAAGAATGGCATTCAACATGCCAGTTGATTAATCGGACACATGACTTTTAGGTCTTGAGAGGATTCTGGAATTAATAGTAATAATTAGCTCGACAACCAAATTGACAAGACTACTATACTTTTTCTAAAATGTTGCTTTATCCTTTGTTTACTTTGCAAAAAAAAAAGAGAGGAAATTGTCGAAAAGTAAGAAGATGTTGGTCCAATACCGTGCAACGTGGGGTGTTGCTGGGCCAACCAGATGATTAACGTTACCGCTTTGGGCCAATGTGTCGCGCAACAAACAACCAGCGCAATCTCGTTGGACAGGACTCGATGCAGTCAGTATCAACTCTTGTGCCAGGTTCGACAGCAGCGATGAAATAAATTGACGACACACACTCGACTTGCACAGCGTCGCCCATCTAACATTTTCCGATATTTTTTCTCCTCCTCTCCGCCGCATCTCTCGGAAAACCCATCCCGTCAGCCGAGGACCATCTGCCTCACCGCCAGCACACGGCCAGCACACGGCCAGCTCGGGCGCTTGCCTCGAACCAAACCCTAGCAATGGACGCTCCCGCTCCCAAGACGTCGCAGAACCTCTTTGAGGTCTATCTTCGGCTGCGGCCACCGCCCACGGCTGCTGCTGCCGCGCAGACGGACCGAGTCCTCACGGTCGAGATGCCCGATGGAGATGGCGTCAAGCCCAGCCACATTACGCTCAACCCGCCGTCAGACCGCCGCCGCGCCATTGAGCGCTTCGGCTTCACGCACGTCTTTGCGGAGACGGCGTCGCAGCTCGATGTCTTTTCGAGCACTGAGATTGCCAAGATGATTGAGGGCGTGCTGGCGCCCAAGGGGGGCGAAGGGACCGACGCTGTTGTCGCGACGCTTGGTGTGACGGGCTCTGGAAAGGTAATCCGGGGAGCGGCGGTCAAGTCCAACTGATGGGGAAGAGAGCGAAGCGTGCTAACTTGTGTCCAGACACATACTATTCTCGGGTCCAAGACGCAGCGAGGCCTTACCCAGCTCGCCGTGGATGTCGTCTTTCGCTCCATCGGCCCGAGCATGCTCGACGTTGCCTCTCTGCCCTCGGTTCTCGAGTCGTTGCAGGCCTGCGATCCTTCAGAATCACCCCTAGTGGCGGCGGCGCAGTATCTCGAGACCGTCTTTGCCGACCACTCGCAGTTTTCGCGCGCCAACTCGCGCGCCGCCACACCCATGAATGTACGAACCCTGCCCTGCTCGTTTCCCGAGTCATCACCACCACCACCATCACCACCACCACCATCACCACCACCACCATCGCTGCCGCGACTGTCGCGCATGCCGGAGCCGTAGTGTCGCTCCTGGCAGCCCGTCGTCGCGCAGCCCAAGTCTCTGTCCGAGAAGCGGCTCGAGCCCTTGTACATGGCCCTCACCGCCACGGCCCGCCACAAATCCACCGTCCAGAGACAGAGTGTCAAGGCTAACAGCATTCAGGGCGACTTTAGCTCGAGCCTCATGTCCTCGGCCCCCCGCCGTAACCTCCCGCCCATGCCGAATTCTCTCCCGAAACAGCCCGATGTAAGCGGCATCCTCGTGCCGTGTGATACCTGTGCCGAATATGTTGTTGTTGTGTCCATGTACGAGGTTCACAACGACCGTATATACGATCTGCTCACCCCTGCCACGCGAAATGCCGCCACCAAGGAGTTTCGTCGTCGTCCTCTGCTCTTCAAATCGACAGAGCTGTCACCGGATCGCAAGGTTGTCGCTGGCCTCCGCAAGGTTGTCTGCACTACTGTCAAGGAGGCTCTTCTCGTCCTGGAAGCCGGCCTGCAGGAGCGTCGCGTGACGGGCACGGGCAGCAACAGCGTGTCGAGCCGCAGCCACGGCTTCTTCTGCTTTGAAGTCAAGAAGCGCCACGGCGGTCGACGGCCTGGCCCGTGGGGCGGCAGCAAGCTGACGGTGGTTGATCTGGCTGGCAGTGAACGCGCCAGAGAAGCCAAGACGGCGGGTGCTACGCTCGTCGAAGCGGGCAAGATTAATGAGAGTCTCATGTACCTCGGACAGTGCCTACAAACACAGAGTGAGCTGGGAACCTCGACCAAGGTATGTATGACTTCTCTATAGTGCTTGTTGAAGTCGACGCTGACTGACATTTATAGCCCAACGTTGTCCCATACAGACAGTGCAAGCTGACTGAGCTTCTCTTTTCCAACTCTTTTCCGTCGCATGCCAGCCCGCATATGCCTCGCAGGAATCCTCAAAGGGGCGTCATGATTGTGACTGCCGACCCAACCGGTGATTACAACGCGACATCTCAGATCCTTCGCTATAGCGCCCTCGCTCGTGAGGTTACTGTACCGCGCGTCCCGTCCATCACTGCCACAATACTCGCCAACGCTCCTACACTGGCGTCAGGCAACACAACACGTTCTGTGAGCCCTATTCAGCATCATTACCAGCGTCCATTCGTTCCCGCTGGCGGCAACGGCAACAGCAACTACCGCAACGCTACGCCCGTCGACGAGCGCGCCACCATGGAGATTGCGGCGCTGGAAATTGCGCGTCTCAGCGACGAGCTCGACCAGCTGCGCACCGAGGCCGACGCCCACATGGAGGCGCGCTTCACCGCAGAGGCTCATCTGCTCAGCATGGAAGACCGCCTGATTGACCTCGAGGCCGCCGTGCGCGACGAGTGCGCCGCCGAGTTTGAGCAGACGCTCATGCTCGAGCTGGCCCGCTTCAAGACGAGCCTTGCGCTGGAGCAGGAACGCAGCGAGGAGCACTGGGACCGCAAGGTCGACTTGCTGGAGCGCGGCCTGGACAGCGCCGGCTGCCAGCACGTCGTCGAGCAGCACAACAAGGAGAATGTCCTGGTCGAGGATCTGACCGACGAGGTTGAGCGGCTGCGCAGAGAGAATGCCGTGCTCAAGAGGGAGCTGGCCGGCCGCAGCCCGACGAAACGCAAGCCCCTGGAGGAGAGGGATGACTTTTCACCGGCGCCGGAAGCGGCAGCCCACGGCAACAGCAGCACCACCGGCGGAGGCGGCGTCGCGACTCTAGGTACAAGGATGGAGCGCATGCGTGTGGGTGTAGATGCTGGCTCGCGGCCGGGCAGCGGTGCGAGCAGCGGTAGCCCGAAAAAGGTGCGTCGAAGCGCCAAGGTGGCGTGATTTGCTGCTCCCTGTCTGTAACTATGTTGAGAGAGTGCATTTAAAATGATGGCCATGTACCAGAGGTAACACGGGATAAGCGGCGCTGGGCGTTTTGTCTCTGTTGGGAAAACATGGGGGTATATCTATATGGATACTGCATACAGGGCCTGGACTTGTCAGTCTTTCTTTTTTTTTTTTGTGTTGCGAATGAATTGAGATTTAATTGTTCTGTTTGAGTAGATAATACCCGCTGTAGTTTGGTGGACTGTGTCTTTATATTCTCTCTCTCTCGTGCCGTGCCGCTAATACTTTGCTCGACATTCTTCTATGACTATTCTCTCCAAGTCGACAACTATTCTCTCCAAGTCAACAACTATCCTCTCCAAGTCGACAACTATCCTCTCCAAGTCTACAACGAGCCGTCATCTCCATGTCCCATGTGATCTTGCTGAAAATCCTCTTTACTCGCCGCCGCCACAAACTCCCTCGTCACATTATTGAGCTCGAAAAAGAGATCCGGCATGCGCACCTCCCGGAAGCCCATCGGCCGCGTCACGTTGCGGCCCCACGTCACCGGCACCGCATGCTCCTCCTGCCACGCCACAATGTCGTCAAAGTTGCGACACTTGTGGTGGACGTCAAAGTCGGGCCAGGGCCGGTGCTGCGACTCGAGCCACTGGTAGGTGACAATGTCGACGCTGCCGGCGCACATGATGTTCTTGAGCAGTACGTCGGTGCAGTGCGAGACGTGGATCCAGTGCAGCGGCCTGTACGGCGGACGCCGGATGGCCGCCTCGTGGTCGTAGTAGGCCTTCCACGCCTGGTGCCGCAGCAGGTTGAGGCAGTGGATCTGGTGGAAGACGTCGACCTGCGCCATGTAGGCGTCGTCGCCGAGGCCGTACGACGGCGGGAACTTGACCGACACGGCGGGGTCCTTGCCGAGGCGGCGCAGCTGCCCCGAGGTAATGGGGAAGACGCGAACGTCCTCGAGGGCCTGCCAGTGGGCCTCGACGTCGGGGCTGGGCGTCGTAAAGTCGCGAAAAGGGTCGCTGGCGTTGTGCGTCCAGAGGCTGCCGCTGACGACGGCATTGTGAGAGCCGAGCTTGATACTGTCCCATACAGGGGCTGGGTAGTTGTTAGTGGTGGCAGTGGAGGAAGAGAGGGAGGGGGGGCTTGCAGTAAAAGGATGTGCGCTTCATCATCTCGAGATTAGATGGATGGTGCTGAATGTAGCCGAGTGTGAAGAAGCCTACAGAGGCACAAAAGAGCACCGAGTTGAAGATTGTCCATGCCCTGGATCGGGCTGTTGGTCGTGTGTAGTGGTGCTCTTCCGGTTCCGAGAGCAGGCTCTCCGTTGAGCTCGTGTCCGTGTCTGATCCAATCTTTTCGTACCTCATCTTGCCACTACGCAACCCCGACATGGATTTTGGAAAACTGAAAGAGAATACAAACGGCACAAAGGAGAATTCAGGACAAAGAGTCGGTGAATGTAGGTTGGGGAGGGGACAGGCGAGGATACAACTAGACTCCTCGTTGTGGCAATCGCAGAAAGAGGGTTCACGCGCCAACGGAATGAAGAAAAGTCCTGATAGAGGCAATGTCGGCGAGCAAAAGAACCCGGATCAGGCTGAAGCTGAGCAAAGTATGAGGCGCACGCTCGGCCCAGCGTCATTGCCCCCCACGATGCATCCATGGACGCATCGCCAAGTGCCGCTCGATGCGGGGAGCCAATGCATGGATGCGCCGAACCATTCACAGAGTTCCGGTAAAAAAAAACAGAGTATGACGACCAATGACAGCTCCAAAAACTCAATCTATAAGCAAAAAGCAAAATTATGGTTGCATGCAGGTTAATGGCGAAAAGGTGACTGGCACTCAGCAGCCTCATCCCGCTTCCAACACAAGAACCTTCCGGAGAAGGCTTGGACTGGTGTTGCTAGGTGTGTCGAGAACGGAAAGGGCCGAGACGAGGCGTTCAGCCACCAGCCTTGAAGAGCCGTTGCAAGCCAGACTTGGGTTGCAAATCAGCAATGTTTCCCCGCGGATATAATTGATTCGCGGGGTATCCGTAATCGGCGAGGACGTCCAAGCCGAGCGCGCGGCATCGGCTTTCCGGGACCTATTTGCTAGTCCATGACTTGGGTTGAATGGGAGATTCTGCAAGGCTTGGCGAGCCTGCGACATCCACCGCAGGCCGTGTCTCGAATTAAGCACCAACCGTACGTGGGGGCTGCTCATCGCGGGATGAGGATGGCATACTACTGCTGTAGTTTTCTAGGCTCCGTCGGCGACAAGGGGCTGTCTCGGAGAATGAATGCTTCTGGCAGCCCGAGTCAAGAACAGCGTGATTGGGAGAGGTTTAGGTCTGGTCAGCAGTCTTTCGGGGCCGGCATTACGGCCGGCGCGAATTGAGGCTGTAGGCGGATGCGTGGTGTTCCGAGCACAACAAGGTCATGTGCATGGTTACTTTTGCATACGGGACCGGCCATGGCCAAATTGATTATGCTTAGAATCAGGCATAGCTAGCCGCAAGGTACAGAGTCTGTGGGTTCTCAGGTCTGGGACCTGCCGCTTCCGTCAAAGGGAGGCGTTTTTAGTAGCCAGTCCCACGATTACAGATAGATCAGCAGGCACTCTCAAGAAGAGAAGAGAGAGAAGAACAATGCCCGCTCTATTTGCGACACCTAGAAAAGGTTCCAGGATGGCCGTGAAAGGCTTCACGAGAGGAGTCTGAGTTGAGCAGTGTCAGATCGAAAGACGTGGGCGATGCGGTTGGTGTTGAGCTGAAGATGGCCTAGTCCACGTGCAGAGCGACTGCGTACGGAGCGCCCCCGGAACGGTATTTACATTACCAGGCAAACAAAGAAGTCTTGGTGTGACTACCGCGCGCATTCACAATTGCTGTACTTTAAAAGTTTAGCTACTGAAAGGCTTAATCTTCCAAGTATCTGCATAAGCCTGTTCCCTTTAGACATGCTGCCAAGAACGTCACCACCTCAGAAAAACCCCCCTGTTAATTCACATTATGTGCAATTCAGCATGATCCTCAGCTCTGACGTCGTGATTGGAGTTGTACTTGCAGCTCCCGGCCCGACGCCTGAACGTGAGCATGGTTCGTTTCACAACCTTGAAACAAAAGTGGCTCGGGACTAGCTCTGACACTGCTTGTGAACTGGCTTGCGAGCAGGACTCTAGGGGACTTGGGTATACAGTGCAACGATAAATATGGACCACCTTGCTTCTTTCGTGCCGTGTGTGAGCACTTTGTGAAGCGCTGCGGGAACGACGCCGGCTGTGATTGTGAATCAGCTTGCCTTGCATCCTAGCGTCGGCGCACCTATAGTCATGCTCTCCCCATAGGAAGACAGCTCCTATAATGCCTAAAAATAGCGTCTCATACCCTTTGCCTACTCCAAACATTCCTATACGTGGAATAGAGTTGGGGGCGTCGACAGACTGTTCGGCGGGGTTCCTTTTTTAGGCAAGCCACCCACGCAGGGCTTGCTGAGGAGCGGCGTCTAGAGCCTCGCCCAAATCTAGGAAAACGAGGCTCGCGAAAGATGTGCCTCGAATCCTACGCCATTCTCACGAGGCTGTTGAGATACGAGACGGCATCGAAACATATCCGGCAGAATGCCGCCCCTCATCTCTTCACCGGTGTTGCACGGGCGCTACATGGGCGCAATAGAACTAGAGATGAGACGGTGCCGAGCTATCGGGGAACTTTTTATGTGGCGTAAGCCCTTTGCGGGTTTATTCCGTGAAAGGAAGGTAGTTTTCTCCGTTCCTGCGAGGCTTTCATCTGGCAATCGAAGCGCCGTGCGTATATATAGCACTATTTCCTAGAGTTGTGTTCTCGTTTCACAACCAGTTCCCTATTCACTTCATTTATTTATTTCAATAACCTTGTACAAAATGCAGTTTACCAAGATTGCCAGCTTCATTGCCCTCGTCGCCGCCGCTCTTGCCGCTCCTGCTCCCGAACCTGTACGGCGTAAGTGGCGCTGATTCGCTGCGAGTGGCTCTCGTACTGACGATAAACAGCCTGGGAGGGTTACGGCCGCGCGCATGAGCTCAAGATGGCTCAGGACTAGGGCAGATTAATGTCATGGCAATAATATTAGTTAGAAAGAAATAGGAAATGGATGTAACTGGACCTTGAAATATCCGTGTTGCTGCGTCTGCGTGCTTCTGTAGGGCTGCGCATTGTGACGAGAAGTTGGGCTTGCTGTTGAAGAAGACAAAGAGACCATCAGTCATCAGATTCATCTCACTCAAGCTGAGAAAATGACATTACTGCGATTAACTTCACCTTTTTTAATAACTTTGGTCCTCATTTTAAGTATTAAAAAAAAAGGTCTACATTTTAAGCAAGCTTTGCACAATCAGCGCATGTACACTCACCAACGCTGGCCGAGAAACAATACTGACAAGTAATTAATACATCAATTCGATTCTATCCACCAAGTAAATCCAAAAGCCATTAACAAAGCCGCGCGAGCTTAGACAACTTTACCTCCCCATTATCAGACGCACCACGCGTATGCACTCATTCCCTCTCAGATTGGATTATAGCGCTTTTGTACCAGAGATCAGCCTCGTCTGTGCGGCCAAGGCATCTATACGCACGCGACTTATCGATATGGAGCAGCTTGATGTAAAAGGAATACTTTGGCCAATACGCGATGCGCTGCAGGGCAACGTCGCAAAAGTGCAGGGCTGTGAGGTAGTCCTCCGCGTCCAATGCCGCGTTGATCAGATGAATCTGGTTATCACACCAGCGGAGCTTTTGGTCTTCAGGCCAATTCTCGTAATTAGGCTTGTTGGAACAAACCATCTTGTCTTTTCTTTTTTT
>JAAHCF010000159.1:0-58021 GCA_038367545.1 Beauveria asiatica | reverse complement strand
CCCCCCCCCGTCTAAACCCCGCCCTCCAGATCAAGCTTCTGTATCAGTATCATTTGATGCGGGTCGCAATTTGGTAGAGAAATGGAGACTCAGATAGTACAACTTGGCGACGATTTTCCCTGCCACGTTGCGAGCTACAACGGGTTTCCGAGCGGCGAGCACGAGGCGCGTTTCATCTACAAGGAAATCTTTGGCGACAACTGCTACAATGTCGCGCAGCTCTCGGACCCGCGCTTCATCGTCGACGTCGGGGCCAACATTGGCCTGTTTAGCGTGTACATGAAGAAGCGATTCCCGGCCTGCCAGGTCGTCGCCTTTGAGCCCGCCCCGGACACCTTTGCCGTGCTCACCAGGAACCTCGCCCTGCACGCCGTCGACGACAGCGTGCATGCCCATCAGTGTGCCCTCGGCGCGGCCGCCGGCCAGGGATCGCTGACGTTTTTCCCGCACCTGCCGGGCAACTCGACGCTGGTGCCCGACGAAAAGAGGCAGTTTCAGGAGCTGCTCGGCGCCGAGGTGGGCACCAGCTTTACCGACAAGATGTTTGGAGACGCCGGCAGGGTGCAGGTGCAGATCGAGCGGCTCTCCGATGTGCTGCTGGGCGAGGAGGGCGAGCTTGCGGCCATTGACCTCCTCAAGGTGGACGTGGAGGGTGCCGAGCTCAGCGTGCTCAAGGGTATCAGCGACGAGCACTGGGCAAAGGTGAAGAACGTGGTGCTCGAGACGTGTGACTTGAGCAGCGAGAGGGAGGCGCTCAATACGCTGCTCGAGTCCAAGGGCTTCACTCTGGAAACGTCCAAGGCGGACTGGAGTCCTAGAGGCGCCCAGTTTTACACCATTATTGCGCGACGCGCCAACTAGAGTTGTTTGTTGAAGTACTCGTTTGTACCAGTAGAAGATTTAGGAAAAAGAGGATTTTTCTGTGACTACATCCGGCTATCTTTGCTTGTGTATGGCGAGTTTCTGGGTCAAGTAGAAACAAGCCATCTCCAAAACTCCAACCACAAAAGGTCCATCTTGCCTCTACACCCTTACTTTTTGAACATCTGCTGCAATCTGCAGAGCCAAGACCCGCGAAAACTGACGGCACCATAGAAAACTACCCGTCATGTACCAGAAGCCCTCTACACCCGTCGGCCGCCACCACCCGGTCCTCTCCTGCTCGGCGTCCAAGTCGCCAAAGCCCGCCAGCCCATCCGCCACCTCGTCGCCCATGAGCCCGCGGACGTGTTGGATGTTCTTCTCAAAGCCCGTGGCCAGGACGACCACATCCGCCTCGATGCTGGTCCCGTCCGCCAGCACCACCGCCGTCTCGCCCATCTCGCGCACGCCCTCCTCGCACCGGTGCACCCGGATGCGCCCGTCCGCAATCATGGCGCACGCGCCCTGGTCGACGTAGTAGCAGCCGCCTTTGATCAGCTGGTGGTCCGCGAGCCCGTAGCCGTCGTCGCCGGTACGGAGCGCCATGCCCGCCGCGCGCAGGCCGTCGAGCAGCTCCTTGTCCATCTCGGCCGCCGCGCGCGTCAGCCCGATGCTCATGGTGCGCACCACGGCAATCGGGAGCGAGTTTCCCAGCACGTCCGCCTCCTCGGTCGTCAGGCCGGGCGTGTTCCACAGACCCAGCTGCAGCGTCTTCCACGAGCCCGTCGACAGGGAAAAGATGGCGTGGCGCTGCACCATGGACACCTGCTGCGCGCCGCAGTCGACAAAGTCTTGCGCGACGTCGTGGCCGCTGGTGCTGCAGCCAATGACGACGACGCGCTTCCGCGACACGTCCGGCACGAGGCTGCCCGACTTGAGCTGGCTCGAGTGGTAGATGCTGCCCTTGAACCGATCCTGGCCGGGGAACTCGGGCATGAGCGGCTTGTCGCCGTAGACGCCGGTTGCGAGCACAACGTGCCGCGGCTGAAACTCTTGCGTGCCGCGCGGTCCCTCGGCTATGACCTTGAATCGGTCGCCGGAACGCTGGACCGACGTGACAGTGGTGTTGAGAAGCACGTCCAAGCCCATGAGCTGCGAATAGTGCTCCAGAAAGTCGGCACATTGGCGACCGGTTAGCCATTCGGGCCAGTTCTCTGGATACTTCATAAAGGGGTAGTGGTCTGTGAAGGTGGGCGTATTGAGGGTGACGGAGTCGTAGCGAGCTCTCCAGGCATCCCCGACTGCAGGGTGCCTTTCAATTAGGACAGCATTGACTCCCATGTGCTTGAAACGCGCGCCTAAAGAGACTCCAGCTTGGCCTGTACGCCATGTCGTTAGCCGCTTTTCTCTCATTCGAGGTTCCCTTGGGAAGCGGCTCAGTGTAAAGACGTACCTGCACCAACGATAAGCACGTCTGCCTCCTCTCTGGCATGACTGGTGGTGCCATGCACCCGCGGCTCTCTTTCCCGTGCTGCTCGGCTCTGAAGACGGCGCGCCTCCAGATCCTTCTGACTATGCAGCTCCTCCAGCTCGGTATAGACAGTCCAGGCTTTCCAACATGTCTCGACGTCATTCTCCAGACGCACCACGCCACGACCCTTGCCGTGCTCGTTGCTAAAGGTAAACGCCGCCTGGACCCAAGCCTGGCCAGCCCACTCGATAAGCGCAGGCTTCAAGCCGCCATTGTCGCATGCTTTGAGATCCTTGATGGAAACTTTGCTGCTCTCCAAATAAGAGCGTATCTCATCATGGCCGTGCTTTGTTGTAAAGTCCCACGCCAAGCCCAGGACGTCTCGCCACCAGCAGTCTTTAATGAAGAGCTCCGGTAAATTGCCAAAACTTTGCTCATCGAGGCACTCTTGTAAACGAGAGAGCCATTGCACTACAATGGCCTTGGCGTCGACCTTTTCTCGCCGAGTATGGAGCTTCAGCTCTGGGAGGCTGGGTAAGACGGTCCCATCCATGGTGGTGGGCAACTTCAAGTGAGTAGAAGCTTGCTCGGGATGAACGGCATAGCTCGGGGCAATCTCTCTCATGTATGCAGACTTGGCCTGTTGGCCAGCCATCGGGTTACGACGGCGTTATGTTACATGCAAGTGGTCCACCCTCAGCCTCCGTAACAGTAGGCAGCACATGCATTTCATGCTCAAAGATCTACATGGTTGCTGCCAAGTTCTTGGCAAGTCATTTCTTGCCCCCTTGTGACTTTGGTGACGGAATCTATCCAACTTTTTCAGTCTGCCTGCTTCGGCTGCAAGGACCCTTTCCTGAAGCACTGCCGACCACGCCTCACAGATGGTCTGACTTTTGGTCCATTGTATGGGTCCGGTTTTAAGGTTAAACGAAACAAGCATGTCTGAGCCCATTCTATATCCCAGGGCCGAAAACGTGGCGTTATTGAGCGAACCAGTCAGTACCTGTCAATGCTATCGAGCTATACTATGACACTGGCAGTAGGGTCAAGATGCTCAGGACATACATGCTCAATAAAGTTTTATTCTAAAAATATGATCGTAATTTTATTCTGTATTGCATTCTCCGAGTCTGTCCTCAATCATGTCAAGAGATAGCTCTGGTGCTTACGCCCGCGCTTCAGCCGCGCCAGACAGCCTCGATGACGACAAAAAAGGATAGCGGGTTTGCCTCGAGACGAACAATGTCGAAGCGCTCATCGGCTGCATTGAAAATCCCTCTCCAAGCCTCGGCGGGCCTCTCCTCGGCATTGAACAGCGCCATCATTCTCAGGTCCGTCGCCGTGCCCATCTGCTGTATCGATCGCGGCATGGGCGGCTGTCCAATCTCCGACTCCTGCTTGCCGACAAAGTCGAGGAAGAAGACACGAGTGCCCGGGCGCATGGCTGGCACGAGGCCTCGCAAAATCTTGACACACTCCTCGTCGGGCCAGTCATGAAGGATCAGCTTGATGAGGAAAATGTCGGGCTGCACCGTCTGGGGCTTGAAGAAATCGTGAGCAACAAAGCTCACACGGTCCTTGAGCGCCTCGGGCTGGTGCTTGTTGAATGACGCCTGCGCTTCGGGAAGGTCCTCAACCACTATGCTCAGCTCCGGAAACTTTTCAGCAAGGAAGAAGGAGTCGTGCCCTCCAGAGCCGCCAATCTATTTTGTAGTGTTAGCTTGTCCAAGGCACAGACAGGCACAGGTGACAGGCAACAAGACGACTTACATCCACAACCGTAGACTTTCCGAGTGCCTTCCAGTTAAAAGAGCTTTCCAAAACGGCCTCTAATCGGAAAATCTCCTTGAGATAGCGCATAAATTCGACAAAGTTCCTCTGTCTCCATCCTTTGCGATCGCCCTCGCCGTCATTCTCGATATATTCCCACGACGTGGTATAGTTTCCGATTGTGGCGCCCTTTTGGTGCAGCGCAAACGCCGTCTTGGTCATGTCTTTGCTCAGCGCTGGCTGGCCGCGGGCATGCAATTCGAGCGCCGTGTTAATGGCCAGCATTGGTGCACCGGCGTCGTCAATGACCGTGGAGACGAGCGCACGTAGACCCGTCGACTTGACCAGCGCACCAGACCGGCACGAATGCTGCACGCGACCGGTGACGCGATAGTCGCCCTCGGGGGAGAACAGCCTCAGAGTCAAACCGTGCTCGACGACACGCTTAGCGACCTCTTCAGGGAGATTCGTGTGCTTGGCAATGTCAGAGATGGAGGCGGACCCCTCGAGGGGCACCGCAGACCAGAAATCAAAGTGATTCATGAGGTTGAGCGCCATCATGTCCGGGACACACTGTAGATAGTTGTCAATTGGCTACCCCTTTTACCCACACACATAGCTGCTATCTTACTGTGTGAACGTAATTGAAGATGCTCTCGCTGGGACCTTGAACAAGATACCACATGTCCGTGATCTTGTCCAGGAGCTCCTGGCGGCGGAGAAACATGTCTCCCGTCAAGCCTTCATAACTCGTAGGGCTCTGGGCCGTGAAGTTGGGCTCGGGGATTTTTTCCTCTGCCAATGTTTTTGTGAAGCCGCTTGCGAGCTCCGAGATCTGAGCTGCGAGCCCATTGATGCTGTCGTCTGCACTCATGATGATCTAGTCTTTGTCTTGCTGCCTGGTATTTCCGCTTTTATTGTATTCCAAAAGGTTTCAGTGGTATCCCAAGTACAAATATAGACAGTGTCCATGCCAAGACAAATACAGTCTTTCGTGTGCTTCGCGTCGAGCAAAAAAATGCTGCTTCATCGGTAGCTGCCCCTCTATCACTCGCTGTCTTCCCGTCTCCAATTGTTGGCCCGTATGGTGGGGTATGTCATCATGCAAATTAAGCTGTCGCGGGGTGGCAGCATCAAAAGATTGTCGTCGTGTGTCTTCGCACAATCCGTGCCACGTGCTAGCCGTGAAACGGCCACATGGAGTACTGAGAAGCCGCAAGTCGTCGGCACTTTTCTTCTAATCGGCTTTCACTTCCAAAGAATAAACGCTTGATTCCGTCATTGCATCAGATAGAAGAAGGTAGGTAGGTTGTCCCGAGGTCCTCATGCGTTGTCGCATCTCTGGTGTAACCGCGCAGAGCTAGCGTTCCTTGGCTTTGACAGCGTGCACCTATTTTGTTAGTTCGTAATTGTGCTGTGGATTCTTGCCAAGGTATAAACAAATCATGATGCGGAGAAGCTGTTGAGCTCGCGCCCCCATGTTGTGCCTACTGATGGTGGTTGGCAACAAATCCCTCATCTTGCCCCTCATTCCTGCCATTCCTGAGAAATTGCCCCCATCTTATCAATCTGATAATGGGTCGTCAAACTAATAGTCCGCGTACCCCGCTTTTTACGGTTACTAAGTGGACCACTCCCCATACCGGACGGACCCCGTTACAAGAATATGCCGCGGCGTGTAAATAACGTTCTAGTCTGCCATGGTAGAGCCCAGTCAGTACACTGCCACTGGAAAAAAGCGGAAAAGTAGGATATTGAACTTATTCGGGAATACTCTAGGCTAGGCATGGTCTGGAAAAATTCTTGGAAAACAGCATTTGGGTGTAAACCAGTCTCAGGCTTCAAGGATCGGGATGTCTCAGGCGTCCAACATGGTACAAACAGGTGACACGGTCAGTACCAGACGCAAGCCATAGCTCAAAAAGAAACAAATTGGTTCCCACTCAAGAAAAGTTCTCGGAGAAACTATCCAGAGACGGCAGGTCAGACTTCAGTGGACACTATTTATAAGATGGTACGGGTATACTTTGAAAGTGCTTGGCCCACGGGTGGTGATATCCAGTTGTATTTTGATGTGCTCATCCCTTTTGTTACTTGAACAGGCCCAGAACGGCTGGTCCTCGTACAGTCTCAGCTTTCTGCAGTACTATGTACGCGCAGAACATACTAGTCGTAGTCCCCTCCTTGTAATGGTTCGTCATAGCTGAATTTGTACTTGTCTTTGCTAGCTGCAGCTCTTCCTTGCCGTGATAACCCACATTGCCAATGTCAGTCTATAAGCCACGCGAGAAGACGAGTCGAAAGTACACCAGACTCCGTAATCAGCTAGTTTAATAATGCTCTGATACCTGTTCTATATTGTTTGGATAACTGGTACCCTTTGTTAGCGTATAATCGCTTGATATTCTCGCATCAGCCAAACTCAGCCTCGCTACCGCGGTCTACAAGTGAAAAGACATCAATTGCCACAGCAACAATGGCGGAAGCAAAGAAAATACTAATGCTGACCAATTCTGAGCATGGTCAAGCAAATGTCTTTCTTGCGACTGCCCACGAGTTGCTGCAGCTCGATCAGACGGCAAATGTTTACATTTGTTCTTTCCCGGCACTTGGCCCATCTGTCGACTGCATTCGCGACCTGAATAACAAGAAACTGGCTGATTCCAGACTCGATTTCATCAGCCTCGCTGGCCCTTCGTGGAAGGATGCCCTCTTTGGTAGACCTGAACATCAGTTCCAAGAGCTCAATGATATTCGACCGACAGTCTGGAATGTGGCCAAGGCCGCAAAGTTGACACGCATTGCCTGTCCTTGGACCGCGGAAGAGCTTTGCAGCCTGGTCAAGGAGATTGAAAAGATTATTGAAAACGTGAATCCGGATCTTACAGTCGTTGATAATCTCTTCACACCGGCCGTGACAATCTGCTACAAGTTGAAGCCGCAATGGATGGTTCTGTCCCCAAACACGTACAAGGAGTTTGCGCTTGCTAAGCAGCCCAACCAGCAATACTACTGGAAGTATCCTCCGTAAGTACAAGACTTTTGTGCTATCCCGTCAGGTTCATGGCACTCATTAACGGGGACTCAAAAGACCGCGATCAACAATCCCGTTCCCGGTTCCTTGGTATCAGATGCCTTTGGTGTGGTACATGGTGCGCAAAATGTACCTCAACCACAATGACCCTTTTATGCTCGAGCATGCGGAGAAGATGAAAAAGGCAATCGATACTGATTATGCCGACTGGGCCTATATTTCCATTATCCCACCTGAAGGCCTCAAGATCCTGCTAGCCTCCCGACCAGAAATCGATTTTCCGTTTGACGTCAAGCCCGAGCACATGATCCCCTGCGGTCCCATCATACGGCCCTCTGTGCCAATTCAGGACGCCGACAGCGAGCTGGCTGGCTGGCTGGCCAAGCGGCCGACTGTCTTGGTGAATCTGGGAACACACGCCTCATACGACGAGCAACACGCAAGAGGCATGGCTGGTGCACTGGACCAGCTTCTCGAAGCTGGCAAGAAATGCGAAAAGCCAATCCAAGTGCTTTGGAAGCTAAACAAGCGCGACGGCTCAGACGCCTCTGGTGATTTGCTCAAGAGCTTCACGACGAAATGGTCCCAAGACCTGCGTGTCGTGTCTTGGCTGGATGTGGAACCGACCAGCATTTTGGAATCTGGCCATGTCGTGTGTTCTGTCAACCATGGAGGAGCTAATTCATTCTTTGAAGCAGTCAGGCAAGTGTGTACCCGCGCGCGCGTATAAGCAACAAGCCAAGCCATGGCTTAATGTTGGTTCGTCCAGCTAACAGGGAGGCAAAACAGCGCCGGCGTGCCGCAGGTCATTTTACCCGTTTGGGGCGATACGTACGACTTTGCAAAGAGAGCCGAATGGCTCGGCATAGGCAAGTTTGGCAGCTGGAATCACGCACCAAAGGTCGAGGCGAATGAGCTGGGTCGTGTGCTCAAGCAAGTTGTTCTCGGGCCTCAGTCAAGCAAGTTCCAAGCAAAGGCTACGGAACTGGCTGCCTTGTGCAGACAGGACGGCGGAGGAAGACGCACTGCCGCACAGACTATCTTGAATGCGATTGAGAAATAGTCAGTCATGTCGAGAGTTGTAACTAGTTGGTTGTAAGCTCTAGAGACTGTTGCACAAGTTCGACTTTTCCGCGCGATCAAGAATGCAAAAGCCATTAAAATAGCATCTCATAGATCACTTTTGACTCTAGAATTGTAGAATATAAGTTTTGCAAAAGATGGAGCTCTTCATGAGCCCACCGCTGAATTGGAAGGCGCGGCGACAAGCCCGTAGCTATCTAGATTCAGAGGCGATTTGAAGCAATTGGTAAGCATGGTAGTAAATAAAGCAAACATAGTAATCTATATGCTTTTCGTCTAAAAAGCTACTGCAACATCTGTTGCATAGCGTTAAGCCTGTAGCTTTCATTCCTTTCTATCAACTCGGAATGCCGACCGCGATCAACAATTTTACCACCCTCGACAACGAAAATCATATCCGCCTTGTGCACAGTGTGAAGCCGGTGCGTGATTGCAAGAACAGTCGTTCCCTGCGTTGCTCTTTCAAGACCTTTCTGAAGCGCGGCTTCTCCGGCTGCATCGAGGGCACTGGTGCTCTCATCCAGCAACAAGAGTCGCGGCCGCCTGACGAGGGCGCGTGCAATGGCAACACGCTGTCTTTGCCCGCCCGAAAGGCGAGATGCGGATGGACCACAGGCTGTGTTGTAACCGTCCGGCAGAGCCATAATTTCTTGGTGGATATTGGCTGTGCGACAAGCTTCTTCAATCTCGGCATCGCTTGCTTCATGACCTGGCACTGCTCCCAACGCGACGTTGTGGCGGATAGTCCCTTCAAAGAGGGCCGGGTCTTGGGGTACAAGCGCAATGACATTGCGGAACGAGTCTGGTAGAGTGGCAATGTCCATGTTATCGATCAGAACTGCGCCAGAAGTGGCGGCATAGAGCCGTTGCACTAGGTTCATGATGGTACTCTTGCCAGCTCCCGAAGGTCCTACCAGGCCAACAAACTGCTTTGGCTTGATGACGAAAGATACGTCATCGAGGACAGCCACATCAGGATTGCTTGGATAGCAAAAGGAGACTTGCTTGAAGGTCACTGTCGCGCCCGTTTTCTCATGCGACAGTGGGCTTGGGGCTTTGGCCTCGGCGGATGACTCCAAATCATTTGACTCGGACAGATCCAGATTCGAGCCCAAGTTGACAATGGACATGACGCGTGAGATTGCCAAGCGAGCCCTCGAAAACTCTGGCGCAAGGGTAAACATTGTACCCCAAAGCTGAGCACTGGTAAGCATGGCCACCAGAACAATGAGGAGATCTCGCTGCGTGTACTCTCCTCTCATGATGAGCTGTGAGCCCCACCAGTACGTCAATCCATTGACAAAGGCAGACATGGAGTGTGACAGTGCCAGGAGAATGTTTGTCAAGGCTGCCGATCGCACGATTTGCTTGGCTGGGGGCTCCAGCAGGCGCTTGTACGAGTTCATGTATGTCTTTTCCAGGGAAAGCGTGGCAACCGAGCGGATTGACTGGATAGCTTCAGTGGCCAGAGAGTTTGCCGTCGAGAAAGCCTCGTGGTGACGCTCCTCAAACCGCGCCAGCATACGCAGCTGCATGAAGCCACAGCCGAGCAAGATTGGAATAGTGACCAGAGTCACGAGAGCAATTTTCCAGGCATAGATGTGCGAGACCACAATTGCAATGATGATGTTGACGCAGACGGCAAAGACTGTGCCGAATGTAGAGCCACTGAAACCTCCAATCGACATGCAATCTTTGGTGATGATGGACAAGAGCCTTGTCGGAGTGCGACCCTCAGACACATGCCACTGCAGGTTTTGCTGCAGAAGTGATCGGAAGGAGAGCTTTCGAAGTGCAAAGAGGATTCTCTCCCCAATAATACCGAATCCCAGCCAGGCGAGGAAGTTTGCCACCAACTCGATACCACCGAGCATAAAGATCATGCCTCCAAAGAATCGGCCATTGGACTTGATGCGCTCAACAGTACTCTGGCAAGGGTTGAGAGCACTGACAGTGTAGCCAAAAATAAGACCGGAGCCAGAAAAGGTGCCACCGACGATAGCAGCCGCCAAAAGTGCAATGAGCAACCATGCCAGTGACGGGCGAATGAGCCAGCTTATTCCTCGCATGACGCTACTGAATGGCGCCTTTACTGAAGTATTGTCGGCATCATCTCCGGATTCCTTTTGCTCAGCCTTTGGCGCAGGCGCCTCATCGCTGTCACCGATAGTGGTTGATGTCTTGCTGACTTTGTCGTCAAAGTCGTCGACGGAAGTACTGGACCGAGAGCCAGCAACATGGCTCGAGCCCGAAGACCCCATCTTCTGCAGTTGGGCTAAACGAGCAAACTTACCACCCTCAATTGCCATCAACTGATGATAGGGGCCCTGCTCGACAACCTGGCCGGCTTCCATGACGACAATATTATCGGCGCCACGAATTGTGGAAAGGCGATGTGCGATGGAGATGATTGTCCGCTTGCCAGAAGTTGCCTCGCGTTCAATGGCGGCCTGGATTTTCCGTTCGCTCGACGAGTCAACGCTGGCAGTGGCCTCATCCAGGATCAAGATTTCGGGATCTCGGATGAGGGCTTGCGCGAGGGCAATTCGCTGACGTTGGCCACCACTCACAAAAGAACCCGAGGGACCAACAGATGTTCCGTATCCAGAGGCTAGCTTTTCGATGAATATCGAGGCGTCGGCCTTGTCAGCGGCTTCTCGCACGAGCTCAACGACACGAGCGACAGCCGGGCCCTGTGAAGATGCCCACGACATGGCATCTTGGCCTTTGGTGGCTGCCTCGGCAAGAATGGGTCCTCCAATAATATCTTTTAGGTCCTGATGCTCAGGGCGAGGGGAGTTGACCAGTCCGAGGGCAATGTTTTCCAAGATGGAGCAGCCAAAGAGAGAAGGTTGCTGCTGGACGAATGTCATGGTGCTTCGAAGAGACCTTACATTGAGTTTACGAACATCTTGACCGCACATTTCAATCCTTCCAGCAGTCGGGTCATGCAGACGCGCAATGAGGGAGGTGACTGTTGATTTTCCACTACCGGATACGCCGACGAGGGCTGTGTGCTTTCCCGCGGGGAATTCAAGATTGACGTCTCGAAGAGCAGGCTGGCCGGGGCGCGTAGGATACTCGAACGTGACATTTCGAAAAGCGATGGTCTTGTAGGCTTCGACGGGTAGATGAACTCCAGACTCGGAAGTACCATCGATGGATGATGGAGTGGCAATGTCCTCCATCAGACGCTTGTAAGCCGCAACGGCACCACCCAGGAAAGGTACCAAAGGAGCCAACCCACCAAGCATGACGCATGCTATTCAAAATGTTTAGTAGAGAAACAAGCTTACAGGACATGATTCACCTCTTACCATCAATGAGGAGATAGACAATGGCGTAAATCTGGCCGATAGACGAGCCTCCAGTATTGTTGGCAAAAGCCGCTGCAATGCGGTTACTGCCCTGCCAGAATGCCAGTGCGTTGGCAGAGTAGGCGATAAAGTATAGCATGCCAGTCTGAATAGAGGCTACGGCGGCCTTTTTTATGGCGTTGCCACGGGCTTCCGTCATGAAGTCGGTAAACATCTTTTCAAGACGAGCGGCAGCGCCAAAGGCGTGAACGACAGGCATGTGCGACAAGGCCTCGGAAGCAATTGACGAGGCGTGGGAGGTGCCCTCGTTCTGCAGGCCCATGAATTTCGCAATGTACTTGCTGCTGAGGTAGCCCGAGATGAGAAAGGCGGGCATGACGGAAATCAGGATACCCGCCAGGCTTGGCTGCGTGGAAAAGGCAATGACGAAGACCGTGATGATGAAGCTAAAGGTCGTGATGATTGTTCCGACCTTTTCCGACGTGCCCGACTGAATAGCCGCAATGTCGCTCTGCAACCGGCTCGACACCTCGCCGGCAGAGCCGCGCGTGTCGAAAAAGGAAGGCGGCTGGCGCAGAAGAGCCGCGACGTAGTGGTTGCGCATGCGGCGAGCGAGGCGCTGGCTGATGACGCCCCAGCAAGTAAGATGGCAGTAGATGAGTACCAGCGCAATGGCGCCAATCCAGGCCGTCTTGATGACCTTGTCGTTTATGGCCGACTCGTAGCGAAAGGGGTCCTGTCCTGGGCCGTCCTGCGCGGCACATGTCGCGCTGTTGAAGTTGTCCACGAGCTGGCCGAACAAGACGCCCATCAGAGGAAAGGGAACGCCGGCGCCGGCGGCGCATACTGTTCCTACCACTATCAAGACGTAGTCGATGACGGTCGGTTGAGCCGCGAAGAGGAGTCGAAAGTAGACCAGGAAGCCCCCAATGTCCTGTTGATTGCCAAAGTCAGTAAGAGGGCATTGTAGATATGGCGGACCCGTAATGCAGTCGACATACCAATTGCTTTTGCTTTGTAGACTTTTCCGCGTCCAAGGTCGCATCAACAACCCCAGCAGACGCTGCTTGAGGACTGATTTCCTCGTCACGCGAGGCATCGTCTTTGTTCTCGGCTGCCATGTTGCTGCCAGTACAAACGAGCGTCTTCAAGACCGCAAACCAGCTACCACAAAGCCGTAACTCGAAATAAAACAGAGATAAAAAATGAAACTAAAAATAGAAATAGAAATAAAACGATTCAACGAGCGAGCAGAGTGATTTGAATCCAACAGGAGGTTTTGCCTCGTCTACACCTTGCGAAATTTTAGCAGCATCAGATACGAGAGATGCACATCCGCAGTCCTTGATTGTAGGTGGTCTATTTGTGGCGGGGGACAGCTTTCACAAGGGAAAAAAAAAAGAAAAAAAAAGAAGAAAAAAGAAAAAGAAAAAAGAAAAAAAAACATGGCGAGCGAGTGTCGCCCTCGGATTTACGATACCCAGGATAAATAACAAGATGAATAAGAACGCAGCAGGCCACGGTGAGGGATATGTATGGGCCTGGTAAAGGCGACCTTCAGTGCGAGGGCTTGCAACTTGGAGGACTCTGAAACTGGATAGATTGATAGGCCAAAACAAGGTATCCTTAATCCGTACTATAAGTCTATAAGCTATAACTGACAATATGAGCATGTCTATGCGGCGCTCGGAGGATTTAGTAAAGATCATCCTGGCTCCGCGGCGGGGGCTGGGGGGCGTGAATGCGATATAAGCATAACAATCAAATCATGGTGGACTCGGCTTGGTGGTGAAATGGAGCTCAACAGCACGCTAATAATAATAACACACCACTGTAAGTACACAATGTTACAGAAGACCACCTTGAACATCTGTTGACCTTGGTTCCTCTCAGGCGTTTGAGTTTCTCTCTCCCGGTGAATACTCCAAGTCTCCAAATGCCGAGCTGTGCGGAGCTTGCAGCAGCTCCATGGTCACCGAGACCAGACCGGCTCCAATCATATCAAAGCCTGACGGCAAATAAGATTCTTGAATTTATTTTTATTTTTTCTTTTTTCTTTTTCTGTGTTGGCTATTATTAGTTAAGCTTCAAGAAAACCATGTTTCGCAGTATATGAGCAAACCTCTCCATTGTGCTCTTGTCGGGTTAAATTGAAATGGCAAAGCAGCGGCTTTTATTCCTCACCAATTCCGAGCTCGGCCAGGCCAATATCCATCTCGCGGTCCTCGAATGGCTTCAGTCATCAAAAGCCGACGTCGAGCTACACCTTTGCTCATTCAACTCTCTGCGGCCAGCCGTGACGGCCCTCAACGAAGCAAGAGGACTTGCGACTGGCGGTGGACGGGATATTGCCTTTCACGAATTGTCGGGCCCGACGTGGAAAGAATGCCTCTTCAACCGCGCCGAGCATCAGTGGCCGGAAACGACGGCCTTGGCCCCGACGGTATGGAACGCGGCGCGCGCCGCGGTGCTGATGCCTCGCGTCGTCGTGCCGTGGAACGCCGACGAGCTGCTCGACTTGACGCTGCAGGTCAAGGATATTGTCCAGTCGGTCGAGGCCGGCCTTCTCGTTGTGGACAATATTCTGACTCCTGCAATTACTATTTGCTACAATATAAACACGCCGTGGTGCGTCTTGTCGCCAAATACCTACCGCGAGTTCCTTCTGGCCAGCCAGCCTCGATACGAGTCGTTCTGGAAGCATCCGCCGTAAGTTCTGAATCAAGTTTTCATCTAGCATGTCCAACTTACCCTGTACCATGAATAGAACCGCATCTTTAATACCGTTTCCTGTCCCATTCTACATGATCCCCGCCGCGTTGTATTACCAGCGAGAATGGCGCAAGCAAGGTTTGAGTAGCTGGGTACACAACAATGCGGTGCATCTCTGGGAAAAGACAGGCAAGGGCATCTTATATGGAGACTGGGGTCGCCTGTCATACGATGTCCCCAAGGGCCTCAAAATCTTCTTACCCAGCAACCCGACTGTCGACTTTCCATTCTCCAAGATACCAGAGCACATTGTCTCTTGTGGACCAATCGTGCGGTCGACAGCCGCCATAGAAGAAGCCGATCCCAGATTGGCAGCATGGTTACGGCGGCGGCCGACCGTCTATATCAATCTTGGAACGCACGTGGCGTATCAGAAAGACACCAACATGCACCTTGCGGGGGCCATCAAGTGTCTGCTCAACGCTGCAACACAGCAGAAGCAACATCTACAAGTGCTGTGGAAGGTTAATCATGCCAAGACTGATGAGGAACCGGACCATTCAGACTTATACAAGGAGGCTGGAGTTGTCACCGATGACGAGCGACTCCTGATTGTGGATTGGTTATTGGCGGAGCCGACTTCAATCTTACAGTCAGGCTCCGTCGTGTGTTCAGTCAACCACGGCGGTGCAAACACTTACTTTGAAGCAGTCAGGTATGACTCCCTGCCAGCTTTCTCGGCATTTTCTTCAGCGGGTATAGACGAGCTAATCATACGCAGCGCCGGCGTTCCGCAGGTTGTCCTGCCAGTGTGGCTCGACACCTATGACTTCGCTCGACGAGTAGAGTATTTCGGTATTGGCAAGATTGGCAACTATCATCATGCGCCGCAATGCAGTAAAAGTGAGCTGGCACCGATATTGCTAGAGGTCGTGCTTGGAAAAACGGCAAAGGCGATACGCCAAAAGGCAGCAGAAATGGCAGCGACATGCAGTGTAAATAGGCCTGGCTGCGAGATTGCTGCGAGAGGGATCCTCGATTTGCTGCCAGAAAAACAGCGGGAATAGAAAATATTACCAAGTTTAGCACGTTCAAGACGCTTTACCCATCTACACGTGCTTTAGAGACCCGAAAACCATCTACCTCTGGTCAATGAGAGCTTCGCATTCAGCCACAGCGGGTTCGTAACGTCGACGAAACACCAAAATGAACCAGTGCGCCACACACTACTCACGAGAAACATTTGACATGGTGATATTTTCTGCTCTGCTCTGTAGTTATGACGAAAGCTCTTTCCCGAGACGCTCTAGCTCCTCCGATATAAATTCCCGGGCATTCAGCAGCTCCGTACTGCCATACACCACTCTCTTCTTCGTCTTTTCGCCGCCAGCTCTTGTGACCCATTCTTGCAGGTTGCCATACTCTTCCATGCTGCCACCACCGACTGTAAACACGACAGCCTCGCTGAAGCCCTGCCTTCTTTGGCCAAAGCTTGCCGCCTGTCCAGGGCCAGCTTGGCCAGGCATGCCGCCAGGCGCGTTTCCGCCGGTACGCATGGTGCTGGGGGGTGGCAGTGTACCGCGAGCGTTTGCGGATCGCGGATCAAAGTACAAGTAATGCTCTGTCTTGGCAATAGCCGAAGACGAAGCCGTAGCGGGCTCCATAATAGACTCTACAATCTTGGTGATGGTAAGGTCTCGGTCGGCGGGAAGGAAGTTCTTGACGCCGCTAATTAGAGACTCAAAGTTAGATGACAGGCCAGTCGGCACGCCAGTTTCTTTCAAACGATCCGTCAGGCGCGAGGAAATAGACGAAAATCTACCAAACAGGTCGGAAGACGCAGTTTGGTTCGAGTTGTTGTTGATTGTCGTAAGCTGTGTCATTTTTGTCGTGGCGCGAACCCTGTATCATGTTAGCCGTGAATGGTCCCTGGCGTGTCCACCCATCACTTACTGTCGAACATAGGACAAGCATGAAACATCAGCTCCAGCCTCAGCAAGCGCCTTCTCAAATGACTCAAAATCGGCGCGAGCTACCTCTTGCTCTGTGCTGAGAAACCATATGACAAACAGTCGTAGTTTATCTGTAGAATCATTGCCCTTGTTTTGATCCTTGATGATTTCCATCATCTGCGCCTTAGTCTGCTTCGTTACATTTTCTTCCACTTGGAAGAAGTTGTCCAACTGGCGGTCCTTGATTCCGGACAAGAGCGCTGCCAAAATGTTCATGTGCATGTCAAGCACACCCTTGCGTTCTCTCATCTCAGGAAGAAGCGTTATTGCTGCCTTGAGATGTTGAGCGCTGGCGCTGGTATCGTTTTGTAAGTCTTCCAAACTTGAAACACCAGTCTTCTTCGTGATAGCTGCCGTCTCCTCTTTGTATTTTGTGAGCTCGGCATCAATGTCCTCGGCAACTTGAGGAAAAGGCACAGGCGCATTTTTGGCCCAGAAAAAGTCGCTGGCATTGAGGTCATAGGCTTTCTTTAAAGTACCTCTGCTGGGGTTATTTTCGTCGACCGGAGTTTCAATGGTAATGCGGTTGAGCTTCATGTTTAGAACGTCATGGACCAGTGACTGATATGTCCAGGAGTGAGAGAGCATAGGTATCAAGTCGACGTTGCGATCGAGCAGGATGAGAACCGGTCTGGACTGTGGCGTGCTGGCTGCTGCTGATCGTGAGTTCGAAAATAGATTATCTTTGGAATTGAGAATATGGTCGCGAAGCTTTCGGTCAAGCCTCTGCGCTACCATTTCGGCAGCAGCGCCCTTTGGACAGCGGATGATGGGAATGACACCTAATTATCATCGTCATTAATCGAATGAACACAGAATGTCTTTGACCTGGTGCTTACCCATGGTGACAATGACGCTAAAGAGACCGCTGACTATTCTGTCGACAACAGCTTCTAATTGTTCGTCACTCGTCTTAGCGCTATTCAGAGCCCAGTAAGTGTGTTCCTTTTGCATGCCCAAGCTGAACAGATCTGGCTCAGCCACAATAAAGTTCAGATACTGGTCAAACAACTGCGCAATGTTCTCCGAGGTTCCGGCTGTGGCAGTCTGCGTAGCGAAATCCTCAAGAACGACGCGAGGCATGGACGAAAGCAAGTTGATGTAGGCAGGTGAATAAAGGCCCTTTTGTAGATCGTTGGTAATGGCCTGCATATTTTGTGGTGAAGGCTCGAGCAGGTAAATGACTGGTACGTCGGGAATTTGGTGTCGAACTGTTCCAATGTGCCTATCCATGGTTAGCCGGCCAGCGGAGAAGGGTGATGTGATTACGCATACATGTGCATGGTGACGCCCATTGATCGCAGGTCGCTCACACGCATGACACTGCTGATAACATCTCTTCCCAGGTCATCGAAGACAAGTACTTTCCAGATCGGGTTGCCATCGGCGTCTAGAATAGGTGCTACTGGTGCCAGGAGGCCATTGGCAAGGACCTCGTCACCTTCGCTCGAGTCGACCGTCTCGTTGAGGTTGAGAATCTTTTTCAAGGAAGCTGTATAGTATTAGAATCATTGAAACGGAAAATTGCCGCGCCGCCGCTGGCATACCAATCTGGCGATCGCGCAGAGTGTTTCCTTTGGTCGCCATGGTTTACACTGGCCCTGGGAGTCGTAGCGGTCTGGATAAGGGTTGCGGATGTATTTGCGACAGTGAATTAGAAAGCCAATCCGAAAGTTTTGCCAAGCTAAACAAAAATGAATTCCATGCGCAAGGCGCTAAGCGGCATAAGTTGGTGTTGTCGTGCAAGAGGCCACGATGACAGCTCCGAAGCAGACAAGTTGTTGGAGCTTGAACCCCACCAAAAACGAATCTGGAGCGGGTGGCGGTTGGAAGCTCTGGCGGAGGTTCACTGTTGAGTTTACCTGCCACCTGCCTCGGATTACAGTGGATGTTTTCCTTGTAACGTGCTAGGCTGTGCAGCAAAACATGCCGATGATGCGCTGTAATTAGCGTGGACGAAATTAAAGCCATGAGCACCAGCCACATCACAGCTTTGATGCCTTATATGTCAGGCACACAACGTGGGCTCCCTTTCCTACCTACTTTTCGTGCCCAGCCGAAGCTTTCTGGCGATCACATCTCCCCATCACCCGCGACATCAACAACTAACCCTTCGGTCGCAATTAATTCAGCGTCGCGAGGTCCCGTGAGGCTCACGGCGCCGCAGACAATCACTGCTTCTGATACTGGTGTCGCGCCCGATCCTCCACATT
Source organism: Beauveria asiatica (assembly GCA_038367545.1). Classification (NCBI taxonomy): domain Eukaryota; kingdom Fungi; phylum Ascomycota; class Sordariomycetes; order Hypocreales; family Cordycipitaceae; genus Beauveria; species Beauveria asiatica. The sequence continues at coordinate 39,545 of JAAHCF010000159.1, read as the reverse complement.
TTGTCCTTCCCGCAGTACTGAAGCTGCAGTCACGGCGTTTGTCAAGGCTAGGCATCTGCGCAGGCTTCATATACTGTAAATCATCACGAGAGGTCTTCGATTGCGCAACCTCATCCACCCAGATCGCATCATTCGTTTAAACTGCGTTGCACAGGAGGATCAATTGGGTATGCTTCTCTTTTATTCCCTCCTGGCTACTGATCCTCTTCCCACACCCGCACCCGATGTCCCAGGCACCGTTCGCTGCCGCGCCCGCTGCATAAATCGAATTTATCGATTGTATATTGTGATTCCTGGCGTCCTGTGGATAAACACGGCGAGAATAAAGCGTTGGCCAATTAAACTAGCAACAAGGCAACCAACTTGAAAGCTCGCTCGCGTGCCGCGTCTTGGTCGCAACACTGGTGTTGCCTTGACTAGCGCAGTCGAGGTGAAAGTCAAAGAGAAGGAAGACCGGGAGCCAGTATCGCAAGTATCCCCGTGGTGCTGCACTGTGCCATCTCAGACCTTTTCGCGCTTTTGCCTCGATGTGCCTCCGGCCGTGTGCTACAGCACGAGAGTCTTGGCATGCAACTACGAGTTGCGCCCAGGCGTTCGCCGTGGTGTATCTTGCTGGAGGCATAAGCAGAACAGCAGCTGCAGGAACCATTCTATGGTTGGCGTCTGACACAAACCTTTAATCAATCTCCCCATTTCATCGCACAATACGATTGGCAGCTCGCCAAGTCACTTTGCTGTCATCAACTGCAGCCTTGCGCTGTCGGTCGCAATCCCAAGTGTAGCGACCCAGGTTGTGCGCAATCATTGCAACGGGACAACGCGGCCGACCGGCAAAGCTACAGTCTCTTCTACGGCTCATTTTCCCATACACCAATGATCACCGCCAATTTCACATAATACTTCTCAGGCTAATCCTCCCTTTTCTCAGATCGCTGTCGCCCTCGCTCTTCACGATTGCAAGCCTTGTACCTTTGTACCCCCAATTTGGAATAGCGCGCTTTACCACACCACCCTCCTTGTCCACAAGTATCGTTGTACCAAACCAACGCGGGTAAGTACCTGTCGCTCTCTCTTCTGCAGTTCCCCGTCTTACCTGAAATGGCTTCGTCACAGAGCCCATGTTGGTTCTGTCCACACCATCGCCGCTGTGGTTGCAGAGAAGAATCTGGTTTACTGATGCTAGTTCATAGTTCATAGCTTTCCTTCTTTCTCGATACGCTGATGCACTGTTCATGCTGCCACATATAATTCCCCTCGGTTAAAATGCAGTCGTGGTCCAACCACCCCGGCCAGGACGACGGCAACGGGCAGCAGGATGCATGGCAATCTAACTTTGGCTATGGCGACGAAGGAGCCGCTTTCGATCCGAATCACCAATGGGCCCAGCAGATAGCGGGCCACGCGACCGACTTTTCAGACTTTCACCAAGACCCTGCGACATTTTTCGACGCGTCTGCTGCACCTGCCAATCCTTACATGCCACCACAGTCGCTACATGCCACTTCCACGAACCAACCGACGTTCCAGACACAACAGTATGGTCAACAGGGACAAGACGTCATTGATCCTGCTTTCCATAGTGTACATCCCAATTTGTATGCACATGGAGCCAAGCCCAATGCAGGAGGCAATGTCAATCAGTTGGACGGAGGGCAAGCGTACGCCCAGCATAACTATCCTTACCCTCCTCAAGAAAATGGGGCTTTCCGCCAACAACCGCAACAATTTTCCCAAGCGCACTTGCAGCAACATCAAGTCAACCGTCAGCCAGAGCAGCATGGTGCGTTCGCACAAAATCAGCAGGTGGCAGCTCAGCCGCAGGGTGCATTTTCTCACAGCTCAGGCCTTGGCCAGGCATCTAGTAGTCAGACGCAGTTTCAAACCGACCCCCGCCTGAACTATACCGCAGAAAGGCAGCAGTTTTCACTGCAGAATGAGCAACTTGATGCACAACAGCCATCAAGACAGGCTTATCGAGATGGGATGCATACCTTTCATGCCCAACCAGCCGCTGTTCATCATAATTCGATGCAGCAAAAGGCACCGTATATGCCAAATGCTTTTCCATCTGTTGACGCTGCGGGCTCCGCCCTCAAGAAGAGAAAGAGATCTGCGAATTCGGGGTCTGAAGGCTCGCAAGATTCAACACCAGAGGTACCAGGAAAGAAGGCAGAAGACATGGACGGCTTTTCTGCTCCCGTGCCCTCGGCTGAAGACCAAGATCAGCTCATCAAATTCAATAAGCGCAGCAAAACCGCCCAAGCCAGATACCCATCAATAAAAGGTCTGCCACACCTTGTGTTTGACGGAAGTATGAAGATGCCGGCTCCCAAGAGCTACGATAAGCTTGCACCCCTCGTCACGCTACCACCTCGATCCGGAAAGGCCATGATACCCGAACTGGGCTACAGCCTGCCTTGCGAAATTCAAGGAAGGTTCACGAGCCAGTACCGCCCGGCACCCGACCGAGCAGGTCTGAACGAGAGACGTATGGAAGCAAAGGATCTCCTTGACCAATTCGAAGCGTCTATGAAGGCTATGGGCAAGCGTCGACCCAAGTACACAGAGTATCCGCATGCGTTCAAGGAGCAGATGAAATCAGACGAGGCTGTCAAGAACAAGGCTGGGAAAAAGGCGAAGAAGGAGCTGGAAGAGGACCAGAGCAAGCCTATTCGTCCCGCTGTGAGGCCGACAGATCCTGTGGAAGCAGCAAGCTGGGACGCTATCGGTATTGTGCATATTGATCCTTCCGTTGCCCGTACTAGCTCGTCGATTGCGCAGCGCGTACAACAAGCCGGTGACCTCTTCATTAAACTACGAGGCGAAATGAACAAGGCGAAACAGGAGCTTGACCTAATGATCAAGGACAAAAAACCAGAACCTGAAGTTGCAGTAATCAAAGCCGATTATGAACAGAAGAAGGAAGCATTTTATCGTGCCCTGGACTCAACAGTGGAGTATGCTGACGACGCCGTCTTGGATAATCTGGGCGGCCATCAAAAACTTATTCTCAGCCTCGTCAATGCTTTAATATCTTGCGTCAAGGCTGCTGATTTTACCGGCAAACTCCCCAAGATCGTACTTGAGCTCATCTCGCTCTTCCGCATGACCAAGAAGATTATTGATACCACCAACTTCGAAACTGTGCGCAAGCGCTTCGGTGACAAGGGTGACGCGGACATCAAGGAGATAATTCAAGACATCAATGCCAAGATCAAAAAGGTCTTGAAAGCAAACGAGTCTGAGACAGCTACTGGCTATACGGGCACATCAGCCGCTAGTAGGGCAAAGGCGGTAGCCAAACCAGCTTCTGATGCGACGACAAAACGAAGTCGGGAAGACGACTCGGACAGCCGAACCGTCAAGAAAGTTGTTGTTGAGCTACCGAGCAGCTCTCTCCTGAAGAAACTTGCTCAACCCAAGGCACAACCGCAAGCAATCTCTAAGCCCGCTGCAAGTTCCATTTTACCCGGCAAAAGCAGACCAGCTGTCAAAACCGTCGCCAAGTCAGAGGTTGCAGCCAGTGCAAGTAGCCCCGCACCTTCTAGTGATGAGAAGCCGAAATTCCCGGTCCGTAAAGTATCCGACAGCAAGACCGAGCCAGCGAAGGTGTCAGTGCTGAAGCCAGCGCCGACGGCTACATCTAGTGCTCTGTCTGGCATTGCATCACTGCTGGACTCGATTAATGCACCAAAGGCTGAAGCAGCTGCTGCTGCCACCGCCACTAAGGAGCCCGAAGTCGAAGACGACAGCGAGCCTCCTGCGGTAAAGGCGAGGAGGCTGCGAAAGTTGGAGCGGCGCAAGCTGCGTGTTACGTGGAAGCCGGATCATGACCTCGTGCAAGTCAGGATTTTCCAGAAAGACGACAACGAAGATGAAGGACGCGCCATGAACATGATTCGCGATGCAGCTGATGACAAGTCTGAAGGCATGATGCTGAAGCAGCGTGTCGGGATGGATGAGGATGAGGACGATGACGACGTCCCGTACCAACCATGGACTGGCCCTGTAGAAACGGACTTTTCTGGGTTGACAGCAGATACGAGAAGCAAGAATTTTATCACTCGTGGTGGTACCGTTGACTTTTCGACTGAAGAGCAGAAGCGTATCGCCGAAAGGGAGCAGCGGGAATTGATGGCCATATACACCGACCCCAACGATATTCCGCCAACGCCGAAATCACCCCCTCTGGATGCCACGAAGCCTACTGTTGCTGGCAAAATCGGGCAGCTACCAAGCGAAGATCCCAAGTTTGCTGAAATTCAGCGACGCTGGGCCGATGAGCAACAAATGGGTGTGGACCAGGCATTGCTTGCGGCAGTGCAGCGTCTTGATGCCAAGCAAGGTCCTGCCAACAAGCTCGATGCGATTTTTGGACGCCTCAAGAACAGCAATTCTGCCTCATACGCGAATCAGCCCATTTCAGCTCCCACTACGGCCCAGCAGCCTATTTCGATAGCAGCAAGCAACGTTCCTCTGATTGTTGGCCTCGCAGCAGAGGAGGGTATCCTTGCATGGTTGCGTTCAGACAAGATTGCTACTTGGCGCGACCCGAACCCCGTCTATGGAGATCTCTCACAGCCATATAGATACGCTGACGCCACTACACAAGCTGCCGGCCAGGTTATCGAGGCTGTTGCGCAGTATCTAACAGGGAAGCCATATCCGGCCAACGCCCCTCCAGATTGGATGCTTCAGTACGAAGACAAGGTCAAAGAGTGGTGGTTTGGCTACAACAAGGAAGCACCAGCGAGGCAACGCAGAGAAGATGAGAGACGTGCCAGAGCAGCAGCAGATGCTGGACCGGCGGCTCTTGCACAGAGCATGCAAAACTGGTCGTACGCACAGCAGCAAGAGTATGCACCTTACTTGGCCATCCTGCAGCAGATGAATGGCGGCAACTCAGCAGCGGCGATATCGCCTGCGCCTGCACCGCAGCAACAAGGTCATATCAATGACAGTCAGCTGCATTCCATCTTGTCTGCCATCAACCAGGGCCCACAACAATCATCCCATCCCAGCAGCGATGCTGCATACCAGATGATGATGCAAATGGCACAAGGACAGGTGTCGCAGCAGCAGCCGCAGCAGCAGCAGCAGCTACAGGCACAGGCGTTGGGCGGAGACAAGGAACGTGATTGGGAGCGGGATGATGACCGGGATCAGGATCGAGGACGAGGACGAGACTGGGATCGGGATCGCAGCCGTAACGATAACAACCGAGACGACTCATACCGCGAGAACCGGAAAAAGACGAAGGCGACGCTGCCGCCGCATAAACCAGCCAACAAGGCTTTGATAGGCACCAAGGCGTGCACGTTTTGGCAGCAGGGCAAGTGTGCTCGTGGTGACCAGTGCACATTCCGACACGACTGAGTTTTCTTGCGAGCATTTCGGTAAATAATGGAGTAGGGAGGGCGGAAAGCATCATATCTCGGCGTTTGGCTATCGAAGCTACATCCAATATCTGGGTTGGTTGGTTTCCATTGCTTTTTTGTATTTTTCATTTTCTACCATGCGGTATGAAGGCCCCAGAAATGAACGTGTAACATCATCAAGAATATTTTTCTACGTTGGCTTTTTCCAAAGCCAACAATATTATTGCTATGCTGGAGGTGGACGGCTTGGGATTCATTTGTGTTGCTGTACAGGTTGGCCTCAATTGACGCACTCGCAGCACTTTTATTGTTACTTGATAGCCAATACTAGATGATTTGAAACTACCTATGGGTAAAATTCCCCAGACAGCTCTTTTAGTCCGACTTCATCTCGGCATCCGCCGCACCTGGTCTCGGCACCAGGCCGCGCAGGCTCAAGTCGTAGACGACATCTTCGACCCTCTTGACATCGTACTTGACTGCATCGGCCCTCTTGCGGAGAATGTCATTCTTGAGGTTGAGCAGTTGGAAGCCGGCAAACAGGTCTTTTAGAAAGGCGCTAACGGTCAGCGGCAGCGCAAAGTCGCCGAGGGTGACGGCGTTGGTGGCGAGGCGGCCGAGCTCCTGCGTCAGGTCTGTCAGGGCAAGCAGGTACTCTTCGATGGTGAGGTGAAAGGCGTCGCGGTCCTTGAGGTTAGTGGGCACGGCAAAGACGGCGCCAACCTGCTCGAGGGTAAGCAGCTGACCAACGTCGGAGGACCCGTTGGTGAGGGCAGCGAAGCCTCCAAGCCAGGCGGTGTAGAGGACGGTGCCGATGGCGTTTTGCATGATGCGCGCCCAGCGCGAGTTGTACCTAGAGAAGGGACAAAGGTCAGCTGGTGAGCGTTGAGTGAAGCAAGGGCAAGTGGGCCGACGGAACTTGTAGTAGGGGTGCTTGGAGGCGAGCTCGTTGAGCTCGGCTACGATGACGACTTCATCTTTGACGGCGGCCTCGAGCTGCGTCACTAATTGAGGATCTGGGTGTTCATGGGTCAGCGAGGGGGGCCAAGATGCGTGAAACCCAGAGAAGAAGCGGAAAAAGACGAACAGCTGGCGCGCGGCGTCGAGTGCACCTTTGTGAGCAGGCCCTGGGCGGCACCGACGGAACGCTCGAGGCGCTGAAGGATCAGGGTGAGGGCGTCGCGGATGCGCGTCTCCTCTTCGAGCTTGGACTCGAGGCTAGAAAAGATGGACGGGTCGAGGAGGGAATGCTGTGACATGGTTGCGTTGTGTGAGTTGTGCGTGTGTGTGTGTGTGTGTGCGGTTGGAGGTGGTGAGGCGTTGTGGCGTGAATGACGGGGGGGCGTCTGGGGCGGGCCTGGACGGATGAGAGATGCGATGTAGATTAGAGTCTAGAATACGTAGCAAAAGGTATTGTTTGATGATGGGGGTAGATAGACAGGCAAATGTTGTTATTAGGCTTGGGGTGGTGCAGGTGGGTTTGCGGTTGGGGCGATGGCAGAGATTTTTGGTGGCGAGAGAGGCTCGTTGGCTGTTTGCTGGACTCGAATGTTGGGTAGTGATTCGAGAACGCGCATACAATGTCTACAACTAGCTTTGTGATGTATAAATGAAATGGAAACCTGACAGAGTTTTAAGGTTGAATTATAAAATAATTAGTAGACTTGAAAAGACAAATTGAAATGTTCTCTACTATTGAACGATCCCAGTGTTGATGCAGCGCAGACGGCGCAAGTCTGTTACAAGCCGCGGCCGTATTCAATTAGAACCGGTGAGTTGTCGTGCATGAAGGCATCCTTGTTCGCTTAATGCATCTTGTGTGCAAGCAAGTTTTCCGAGTACCAACAGCTTGGGAAAACAACTTGTTGCGGGCGCAAGTAAGACTGCGAGAAGCCGCACCGGTGTGAGACGCAGCAAACAGAATCGCGGAATTGTTTCCAGCGCCATTTAGTAATGGCTTTGCCGATTTTTCACCAACTTTGATGATGCATATTCAGCGTTGGAATTAGAATGAGTCGGTTAGTCTGATCAATCATGTCAATTGTTCCTTGTCGAAGCCGAGATGGACGGCTGGCACAGGGCCAGCGCAGAGAACAATGCTATGCTGTTGGGCGGTTGGGAAGCAAACACATGCCAGAGCAATTGAATTACAGGAGCTAATAATGGGCTGCGCATCGATCGATCCGACTACTGTGTGAAATCTCAATGGGATTGTCACATTTGCGTCGAGGCACAGAGGCCGTGGCCGAGGCGCTGACGGTCGGGCTACCCGCGAATTCGATATACAAAGCTTGACTGCCATCTTCGAGCCCTCAACTGCTAATCCGTAGTTTAGTATGCAACTTGGAAGCTTTGAGGGGTTCTCGCACTTTGGTTGGCTACACAGCGATGCAGAGAACCAAGCAAGCGGGGAAACCCATGCTAATTTCCTCTCTCTCTTCACAAGCAGTCCCCTTCAAGTAATTACATTATCCAATCTACTCCTAAACTCGGCGACCTTCTGGGTCTATTTATGTCTGTCGTGCAATAGTGGATTTGGTAGGGCTGGATCTCCAAGGGCTGCCCTGATAACGAGGAGAACACAGGGTAATCAGGACTGCAAGATTTTCCCAAGGAGTGTTGCCATATCCCGGCAGCTAACGTTACTCTGTTTGAGCCGTGTTTGTAAATGCCATCATTCTGTCGGTTCTGGGTCAGCATCGCCCTGGTTCCGCACCAGCACACCCAGTATGCTTCTGTCAACCAACACGCGTCCAATCAACCAGCCGTGCGCCCAAAGAACCCCCCTGGCTTGTCCAGACTCAAGTCCCTAGACATGATAATCACACAAAAACATGCATCACCGCCAAGTCTCGTCCAAACCAACCAGATCCCAGTCCGTCCCTCCCTCCCGGACTCGCCGTCCTACTACCCGGCTGGAGGTAGGTTACACAAGAGAGCGACCCCAACCAACCAACAATTCTTGCAAGCCATTTGCCTGGGAAATCCACATCACATCTCTCTGACCCCTGCCCATTGGGCCGTGTGCAAAAATACAGTCAATAGGTAACTTACCCAATACCAAAGATCAAGCCCGCACCAACCACGACGCCCGAGGGGAAGAATTGCCAAGGCTAACAATTCTTCTGCAAGGCTGCAGCATGCAAGTGTGCGTGAACGAAAATACACAAACGAAGATTATCGATTGAGATTTTCCGACAGGGTCCGCCCTCGATCTGTCGCACAGCAGGGCCATATATAGGGCCTATCTGTCCCCTCTCTCTTCCTCGCACAGCAGCCGTTTGCCTAGTCTTGTGCTGCCGCTGCATCGCGAATCAGCAACATGACTGCAAATCACATCTCACGCCTCACCCGCGGCGTCTGCCTCGTCGCGCTGGCCCTCGCCGCTACCACGTACGCCCACTCCGCCACCACGCCCGCCGTCGCGCGGCTCACCATTGGCCTCGTCCCCGGCGACGATGCCCTCCTCCAGCAGACCGTCCAGGAGCTGTCCGACCCCACGCATCCCCGCTACGGCCAGTACCTCTCCCGCGAGGCGGCGCTCGACCTGCTGCGGCCGGGCCCAGAGTCCCTTGACCCGGTCAGGACGTGGCTCCGCGACGCCGCGGGCTTGCACGATGAGGACCTCGTGCGGCGCGGGCAGTTTCTGCACGCCGACGTATCGGCCAGCCAGGTGGCGTCGCTTCTCACGAGGCCCGACGGCGACGGCGCGTTTACCGTCGCTGACGAGGCGGCCCGAAAGCACATCCGCGCGGTGCACCTCGACAACCTCAACCATGGCGTGCTGCAGAGCCGATGGCACGTGTTCCATGCCGTTGAGTCCCTGCAGCAGCCGGTACCGCCACCGAGCAAGGATGTGCTGAAGACGGTCATGGACCGCTGCGAGGGCAGGATCACGCCGGCGTGTCTGCGGAAAAGGTACCGCATGAACAACGTTCCATCGACGCCAAAGAAGACGATACTCGGCGTCTTGGGTTTTGGAGGGGTAAGTTTTACCCTCTTTTCATCTCAATTTGCACATGGTGGACAAAGAAAAACTGACGTGGGATGCTTTTAGCAGACGGCGCAATACGCAGATCTCGACCTCTTCCTCAAAAACTTGGACCCGTCGAGGGTCGGCTCCAACTTTACCGAGGCCTTTCTCAACGGCGGCAAGAACCAGCAAGGCCAGTTTCCTGCGGCAGAAGGCAATCTCGATATCCAGTACGCCGTGGCCCTAGCCGGCGCCAATGTCGACGTGCGCTTCCTTTCTGTCGGTGGCAGAAATCTAGACTTTATTCCCGATCTCGAGTCCGTTACCCCCTCTCATCCATGTTTCTCCAACCCAAAATCCAAATCAGCTAATACGTGAAAACAACCCAGCCTCCCAAAGGGCAAGAACAGCTTCACAGAGCCCTACCTTGAGCTCGTCACCGCCCTCGCCGCGCTCCCGTCAACGGACCTCCCCTCCGTTCTCTCCATCTCGTACGGCGTCAACGAGCAGCTCCTCTCCAGAGACTATACGCGGCACGTCTGCGACGTCTTTGGGCAGCTCGCCGCGCGCGGCGTCTCCGTGCTCGCCGCCTCGGGCGACGCCGGCCCGGGCCAGTCATGCCAGGCCAACGACGGCTCCGGCGCGACACGCTTCCTGCCCATGTTCCCCGCCAGCTGCCCCTACGTCACGGCGGTGGGCGCCACGCGCGCCGTCGGATCTCTCCGCCACGAGAGGGCGTCCAACTTTTCCGGCGGCGGCTTCTCGGAGCACTTTGCGCGGCCGGCGTACCAAGACGGCGCGGCCGACGCGTACCTGGCAAAGCACGGCGTGGAGTGGAACGGGCTGTATAATCCCAACGGGCGCGGCATACCGGACGTGGCGGCGCTGGGGCATGATTATCAAGTCTACTCCCACGGCAAACTTGAGAGTGCTGATGGAACAAGGTGCGTAGAGGGGAAAAAAATAAATCAAAAACGGGCATCGTCTCGGCGAGACATTGAAGCTGACTTATAGCAGCGCTTCGACACCTGTCCTGGCCGCCATGGTTGCTGTTCTCAACAGCCTCCGCGCGGAAAAGGGAAAGCCGACAATGGGGTTCCTCAACACCTGGCTGTATAAATCAGGCCGCTTCGCCTTCGATGAGTACGCATCAACCTTGTTCCCGCCTTCTGTCCGAGTCCAACTAACCTTGCGGGGCAGCATCACGACCGGAAAGACGAGCGGCTGTCCAGGAACTTCCTACGCGGGCCTGGATTCCCCCAAAGTACCGGGCGCCGGATGGCCGGCCGATTCGGGCTGGGATGCCGCGACGGGATTGGGGACGCCCATTTTTGCTCGTCTCCGGCGCTTGGCCTGTGTGTAGAATAGGGAGCTGGTGCAAGGAACATGCCATAGTATGTCGGGTGTGTGAATTGGAGTCAAGATGGGTAAAGAAGATAATCGGCCATGGTCCATAATGCTGATGGGCGTACGACGCAGAATCAGAATCGACTCCGGCATTAACCAAACTTGATCTGCTTAGATTCAATGCATCTATTCACCAGCTTTTCAAGTCCCTCTGAGAATACAGACACACAGCAGCATGATGTCTCCCTCGACGCCAGCACTCCGCTGAACCCGACTATTCGTAACAAGTGTGAAATGTGAAGAAAACAATGACAAGTCGAAACAAAAGAAACAAACAGCCTAGTTACGTGAGTGAACAAGCATGACCAGGTGAAATGACCAAACAAGATGCGGCATTCAACCATTCAACCACCCATATATTGCCGTCCGCGGGACAAATTCTGGCTCCCTGCCAGCGAAAAGGATTCATCTTCATCATCAACAACTTGAACCCCTTTTCTTCTCCTTCAGCTCGTCAATGATGGATGAAGTGAAAGGTCGTGTGCGACGGGGGGGTATATTCCAGAAATAAAAAAAACTACAAAATGTGCACAGGGGTGATGAAGGGGTAAACAAATGTTTCCAGTACCAGACTAGCGGCAAATAAAATAAGAATTTTGATCATGAGGCAGATCAACACAGAAACATAAAAGGGCTCAAAGTACAGAAAAGCGTCGAGTTGCGGGATTACATCACCAGCAACCAACGTTAGACGCCGCGGAACATTCTGACAATGAGGAACCACATGGCGCCCAAAAACTTGAACGCGCTCAACACGGCGACACTCCACAGCACGACAGCCATGTAAATAGTTGTGCGCTTGGTGCGCTGTTCTGCCTGCGTCGTGTCGGGCGTAACGTCCTCTAGGCCGGCGGAGCTGAGGACGACGGCCACGACGGCAAAGTTGGTGAGCATCCAGACGAGAACGACGCCGGTGCGGACGCCGCGATAATAGTCCATCTGCTTCTCCTGCAGCTGGGCGGCTGTCGGCGGTTTCTTGACTTCTTTGAACTTGGTGGCGAATACTTGGAGCTCGCGCTGGTACTGGGCATTCAGGTCACCTTCGTCGGGCAGGTCTGTCTTGCCTGTGCCGTCCTTTGTATTGACCGACGGCAGCTTCTCGACCTTGTCGTCGCCCTTGGTGCCCCACGAGACATCGTGCGTGTTGCAAAAGGCGTAGACGTTGAGGACGTTGGTGTAGGTGGGCGTGAGGAGCATGTACTGAAGAAACGAGGTGAACATGTGCCACGGATCAAACATGATGAGCGAGGCAATAAGCCAGATGCCAAAGGTGGACATGACGGAGACGATGAGTGTAGCAAATACTTGATTCGTAAAAAGCTGGTCGATGGAAAAGTTGTGCTGGTTCAGATCGGTAATAATGGCATGGACGGAGATGAAGATGGCGGCGAACATGAGGTAACTGTAGTCGGTTAGCAGCAAGACCGAGTCAAGCGGTAAGTGGCGCAACTTACATCATGAGAATCGCCCAGAACCAGACCATCATTGCGTACAGCTTCCCGGAGCCAGCAGGACGATTGCCCATGGATAAGACGAAGCAGGTCATGAGCGACACGCCGTATAGCCAAGTAAAGACGATGCTGAGTATCTGGCCGGTCCTACCGAGCAAGTCTTTGGCGCTCAGGCTAGACGTGAGAATTCTAAAGACCAAAAAGAAGTTGCCGATGGCAAACCACGCAAAGATCATGTTGACGGTGTTGAAGACGAACTCGATGAAAAATCCCATCTTACGCAGCATGGAGTGATCGGAGCGGAAGAATTCGTAAAAGTGCGCAATGGCATAAATAGCGGCGAAGAAGGAACCGTTCAGCCAGCGACGACGCTGCAAGACCAGTTCGGTGACGGTATCAGGCACATCGGTCTCGCCAGTTGCCGATTTGACGTACTGCAGGATCCAGTGACAATTGCGCTTGGTGACGAGCTCGAAGCAGAGAATACGATCTTCGGCGAGATACATGTTGGACTCGAACAGGCCGGCGCTGCTACCGCCGTGGAGCGTCTCGCCAAGAAAGTACTTTTCCAGGGGTCCCTGGCCATTTTTATCGTTTTGAAGGGCGACATAGCGGTACGCGGAAAAGGCACCGGGCAGGACCGAGATGAAGCCGAAGGCGGACTCGAGCGGCTTGTCGAGAATGTTGCTCATCTTGTATTCAAAATTTTGCGTAGCAACCAGAGGGTTAAGCAGGTTCTTGCCGCCGCGTCCCAACATGGCCTTGATTTCGCCACAGGCACCGCCGCACATGGGCTCGAGATCAAAGGCCTTCCAAAGGTGGTAGATGGAGTTGTGGCCGGGGCGCGTACCGGCGTCAAGGAGGACGCAGATGTTGGGGTCAAGGACACGACCAAAGGCTTGGAAGAACCAGCGATGCGAGTTGATCTTTTTTTGGTTCTTTTCCTTTAAGCAGAAGAGCATCTGTACGGGCTGGCGGCGATGAACAAGGCCGACAACGTTATTCTTAAGGGTGAGGTGCGTTTGGGTAGTGTACTCGTAAATGTGCGCAGTGACGTCTTTGCCGTTGACCTGCTGCTTGGCGATACCCTCCTGGTACACACCAAGACCGGAGAGAACTGCCTTGGTTCGCTCGTTGATCTTAGCTCGGCCGTCAGAGACGACGCAGACGACAATCTTTTTCCAGGCCTCCTTGCCCCAGGTCTTGCTGTTCGGGCGGTTGCACATGTACTCAATGTTCTTGAAGACGCCGATCATGGTGCGCGTAAAGAGGACATCGTCCTCATTGTACATGGTGACGACGATGAAGAGCTCGGTGTGGCGGGGCTTGCTGAATAGCTTCTGGCGAAGGGTAAAGTTTTCATTGTAAAAGTCAGAGGGGTCGCAGGTGGCGGCCGTGTAGCGCATATGAGTGAACTCGTCGCGCTCGCCGTGCGGGTTCTGCTGAAGGAGAATGGGAGGGACCGGACAGTCGAGGACGAGGTTGCCGCGGTAGAGGAGAACCTGCTTTACAGTTTTCCACCTCTTGATGGCGGGGCCGCCAGGAAGAGAGGGCTGCGTGGGAACATGATGCTGCGAGGCGTCGTCTTGCAGGAGGCGCTGGTCCTGCTGCTGCTGCAGTGCGGGGTGTCCAGTGTCAGAGTAGTCATTTTGCTCATAGCCCTGGTGACTGTATCCGGCCTGGTCGTATCCGGCCTGATCATATCCGCGATCGTAGGCGCCGTCGTGCAGGCCAGGCTCGTAGGGCGAGTTGTAGTATTGGTCGTGATGCGCCTCGGGGTTGACGCTGTATTCGCCGCGGTGCTGGCCGACTTGGCTGCCAGGATAGCCCGGGTCGTACTGTCCGAGGGTGTCGACCGATTGCTGAGAGGGCAAGGAGAGGTTAGCATTGCGCAGCGCGGGACGGGGACATGTGCGCGAGGAGAAGGCAGCAACGTACGGCGGCATTGATATTTAACTGGTCAGAGGGCGTGCCAAAACGCTGAGGATGGCCGACAGAAGTGCTCGACGTGTCATATTGCTGGTGACCGTACGGTTGGTCATCGAGTTGATAGCCTTGATGAAGAGGATGGCTCGGCGAAGGCGTTCTGCGCTGGGGCTGCGCGCGACGAGGATCCATTGGATCGAGTGCGTTGCGCTGTCAAGGAAGTTGCGTGTTTACTTTGCGGATTGGTATTCGCAAGTAGAGATTATCCTGTCTCGGTTTGATGGGTGCAAACGCTCGCTTCGCAGCAGGTCCCAGGCCAGGGAACGCTGTGTGTTTCTGAAGCCGGGGTCAGAGAGTTGATAGCTATGCTGTATGTGGTGATGGCTGGAGGAAGATTCAAGTCTACTTCGTATTGTGTAGGTAGTGGTACAACCGGACTCTGAAGACAAGAGACGAACTTGCCCGTCCCGAGTCGAGTGCGCATCTTGCCTTTGTTACAGACTCACGTGATAATGCTAGTGGGTTTCAGCCAAAGAATATCGGGCGTCCCTGAATTAAGATGGAGAGGAGTATTGTTGTATTACTAGTTATTTACTATTCAAAGGGCTGGTCAAGCAATCCAGCATTCTCTTTGCCAAGCCAACCACTGGTATGTGCCCGCTGCTGATATGTAATGGGTACATGAGGCTCCCCAACTCGGGCAACAGGTACCTACTCTAAGGCTACTATTTAGTAGTTAGGTGTCACTGTGTCAGCTCGTCATACAGCAATTATCAAACACCACAACGACCCCTCCATCTTTCTCGTCGTATCGCCTTGCGTAGCCCGCTACCAAGCCCCCTACGACTTTTCCTCTACTGGTATTTACACAGCCTGTTGCTATTATTAGTTGCCATTGTTGATGCATTTCTTGGTGGAGGCAGGTGCAGCGAACTAACTACCTAGGTACTGGTACTGAATGCTAAATGCCTCTGGCGTCCCAGCCCACTAACTAACCCACTCAACTACGGATATGGAGAGGCAATGCTAAATAAATACTGGCTAAATACCTGGGGGTTGCTGGGTTGGATTTCTTTCCCCCCTTTCTAGGGGTTTGGGCTTTCCCGCCGGTACCCGCGAGCCTCCTCACGTTTCACAATTCAACAAAAAGCTGTCTTGCAGCCCTCCATCTGTAACATCTTGTCTCGTCATGTTGTACCGTCTCCTACCTGAGACTACCTCATCAACTCGTCTAACTAGTTCTATTTGACTCGCAGTTGCTTCCAACATTTCGTTACCTTTCAGCCTGCGCCTCACTTGACGCTTATTACTACTAAGCTCGCAATCCACCCGATGAGATGACGTCGCCACCTCTTTTTAGCAGCTGTCACAGGCTCTCGTGGCTCTGTGGCTCTGCGCGGGCAACGCTGGCTCGCAAACCTTTGCCCCGAGATTTCAGGGGCTCAGCCTCTTTGTCCTATGTGACTATGTCAACCTTGCCACTCGCTCTTGAAGCGCCGCCCTGTGCTCTGGTATTACATGTCTTACGCAAAGCCGTTGTTGATCTTGGTCGGCCATGGTTAGCGGTGGCGCCAACTCGCGGCCAATCAGCGACCATTGTTAAATCATGTTCAAACCCGTCAACAGAAAAAAAAGGGCCCTGTAAATCTGTCAAGACTCGAGAGTTCTCACACGGGAATAAGACGCATTCACTTGCTGGGGAAAACTGTCCTCCTAGCTCATGTGACTAGTTTGATCGAAAACAGTTCTGTCAGACTTTCCAGTTTCAAGCACATTCTCAACTTAAACTCTGTGAGCCCATTTGTTTATGGATGATGATATTGGGTTGTCGAGGTTCCACGGTTCCAACTGTCCAATCTTGCACCCGATTGCCGACATGAATAGTGCCCTTTCCCTGAAAATTCCCGGAATGCCTAGCTAAGAAATATACAGACCTTCGCCATGCTATCAATACACTGCATTTGATTTGGTCATCGCAAGGCAGTCATAAAACCTCTGCTAAATCTTTTTTATTCATCTTTTAATACACGCAGGCCGCAGCAATTCGAAAAATGTAGCTCATACCCAGCCCAACGGCACACTAATCAGCAAGACCGCCATTGAATACCCAGCACCTTGATCGCATTATCGCGTATCGCTGTAATTTGCTCGGCAGTAAATCCAGTCAAGCAGGCCCTGTATGACTTGTTAGATCGACTGAAGCTGAAACTCACTCGGCACCATAGCTCATGATGTTGGCATCGCATCTCGCACCACGGGACCTGATCAAATTAGCTTTGTCTGTTTGTGGTTGTTCATGTCAATGTAAACCTTACTCGTTGATCTGACCATCTCGTTTAGGCCATTTGGGCTCACAATCCCGCGCCCTGATGAACTGCGTGTGTCCAAGTCTGAACCAGTGACGGGCCTCATGAGGAGCCGTCACACCTAAATTCCAAACAGGGTGGGAGCGACCAGGAACAGTGTAGATCCCAACAATACTCCCATACAACTCCTAGTCGTCTTCTTTAATGAAGCGAATCGAGTATCCAACGAAAGCGATGGAGGGGAAGTCGATCAAGAACATGTTGAGTGTTAAGATGTTGCCCTTGTGCAAGCCAAGTGCCAACTCGGATTCCAGCGCTCTAAAGGCTTTGAAGGGCAATTCATCTCCTAGGAAATCATCTTTGGTTCAGTCTGCATCTAATAGCTGGAAGGAAATATTGGCTTGCTTGTAGTACTTGTCAAAGGCGTCAATCTGCCTGTTGAGATCGCCGCGCTGTAAGTCTCTAAGTGTACTCTGTATCGGATGGACTTGAAACGACACACGCTCAGTATAAACTCGGCTGATGCGTTTTTCTTTTGTCAGATGTCCACACAACATGCATATAAACGCTGACATTGAGCACTCGGTCGTCATCGCTGGGAGGAGGCTTGCCAGAGATGTTTTCAGGGTCCTTGGGTCTGGGCTCCTCCTCGCCAGCAGCAATGGTGAACCAGGGATCTCTGCGAGGGATTTTACATTTGTTGCAGCTTCCTGACGCTTGGTGGCGCTGCTTGCAGGACTCGGACTGGGAATTGGTCCATGGAAACCGCATTTCTCAACCTCGACACCTTGAATGGCAGCAGCTCTAGCTCCAGTCAGAAATGTGGCTACTACCAAAGCCAAATGAGTGGCGTAAATTATGAAATAGAAGACATTTTGATGCTCTGTGATGGAATTTGGATATGATTGTCAATTGATAGTGAAGTAGGATGTGGTTTGTCTGAACTGTGACTGTTTACAATAGAAGCTTTGGAGGGAAGCTGGCTTCTTTTGCATCTGCAGCCACTCAACCGAGAGAAAGTCTCACCTAGGATATACGCAAAAGAACTCATTGACATTAACTTTCCGTTACGATCCTCACTTGCTAGACTCCCGAGCATCGGGTACGAGCCGGATTCTTGGTTCTGAGATTACTGAGGTAGTGGAGAGTGTCTCCCTGCACGCTCCCGGGGCCTGCCTCCTTGTCGATTCGGCCGGCACTGCCTTTCACCAGGCCTTTGTTCTCCTGTATCAATTATTAGATTCAAGGATGTTGCAGTAATGCTAACATTGTCTCGAAACATCGTTCGAGCGGAAGTGGCTCGAGTCGTGCCGACTCTAGAACCACGCATTTGCGAGGATAGATCAGATTCTTAATGGGGAATCGTTGAACCCTTGCAGATTCTACATAGCCAGTACGGAAGCTGTTTTATAGTCATCTGGTACCAACATGTGTGGAATTAGACTAGTAGTAAGAAAGCACTGAACCTCGAGGAAGCATTGAATCTCGAGGAAGCTGGTCAAGTTACGATGCTGCATGGGAGTAATGGATATGCTATGAGTCGCGCTCGACCTATTGGTAGAAGGAAATAGGCGAGCGGAAGTGCGCGGGGCTCCTACAACCCCAAATACCTTACTCAGTCAAACTTTATTGGACGTACTTTTGGTTGTGCCTTGCATATATGGCTTCCCATAGGCCGCATGTTATACTATTCGCGTGATAAATTGGTGAGTAGAACTACATCACCGAGGCCGAGGCCGAGGCAGCTGTGGTGCATCCGCACATGCCCGCATGTATGCTTGAGATGCAATGATTGTGAGGGCGAGGGTTGGCAACGATACTCCTAGAACGTGGGCGGTAGGATGTGAATACCACCTCCTTACTTGCCTGTCTACCGCGCAGGCTTATATAACTCAACGCCGGACATGGAAACATGCGAGACTACCATTTCAAACTGCAAGGATCAAGATTCCACGAGGCGAGGGAGTAAGATGTGGGTCACAAGAGTAGAATTGCATTCGTTTCTATCTGTACAAGAAAGAGTTGGCAGAGCCATTTCGGGTTGCCTCGTCATCCGGCACCCAAGCAGCATACTGCGTCTTCAAAAGCAGCTGCATCAAGAAAAAAGAAATAAACGACAAAAGCTCTCCGACTCCAGTTGGTACTGAAGGAGTGCTGTCAACCAAGATCAAGACTTTTTCTATCGCCTATTACAATGAAGATGAAACCAACAAACGCCATGCCGAGAATATATGCGTGGTAAATGATGAGAAAGACTCCCGCCTTTGCGCCAAGCTATGAATCGAATAATCAAAAGTTGGGAGTCGTGGTGAGAAACAAAAAAGAGGGTGGAGGGTGATCAAAAGAGCTTCCATGTCGGAGCTGCAGTGGGTGGTGCAAAGGCTTTCCCACATGATTGAGTTGCTACATCGGTCGCCATCAACATGACGAGACCGGTGGGGAAATCCGCCATCGGTCGACGGAAAAAGAAGCCTCTTCGTTTACATGGCCACTTTTTCGCGCAGAGCCTTTGCACGCTCCTCAGCAAAGACGATGCGGCTCATCTCAAGGACGCGCTCGAAGCCCTCACGGCCCTTGACGGCATTCTCCTTGAAGCGAGTGACCAGGGTGTCCTCGATGGAGTTCTTAATGCGCTGCCAGCCGCCGCAGAGGGCGGTGATGTTGGCCGTCTGGGTAAATTGGGTTTGGTGGTCGCCGAGGGGCCGGTAGACAACCTCCTCCTGAACGCTGACGAGGTTGCTCCACGTCAGGTTCTGGCTGACCATGGTGACGGTGCGGGTGGCCGGGTCGACGTAGCTCGCCTCGTACACGTAGCTCTCGTCCATCTTGGCGCCCATGATGGACTTGAGCCAGTCCGGAGCCGACTGGCGGCACGCGATGAGGCGCTCGGTGCGCAGGATGCCGGTCGTGGGGTCGACGCGGCGCGAGAGCGTGTCGACGGCGATGACGTGCTCCGACTTGTTGTTCCATGGGCCGTACTTTTGCCAGTTGGCCGACGATACCTCGTCCCACGAGTAGTTGAAGGTGACCGAGTTGGAAAAGACCTTCATCTTGTGTGCGGGTGCGTGCGGGTGCGTGGATGGATGTGGCGAGAAGCGTCGGAAAGGAGGCAATGGTAATTTGGGTGGTGTCGCGAGGTCGTCGCTGAAGGAAAATGACAAGAAAAGAAGAGATGGATAGTTGTTTGCCTCAGGAATGGATGAGGCAAGTCTGTTTTTTTTCTCTTCCTGCTCGGCGCCTTTTCCTAGGTCGCGTGCGTTTGGTGATTTATGCACTAGGCTTTTTCAAACAGTCTATCGTAAAAAACCGTCGAGTTGCTCTCGTCGTCTTATTCTCCCGCAAATGGAAAAGAAGGAAAGAATAAATATTAAAATCAGGAATCTATAATTCGTCTAGACGTCGATGGGTGTCAGAAAGATGATGGGAAAGGTGTGTAGTCGGTGCGAGGTTGTTTTAAAAGAGGTAGCGTCAAGAAAAATGGCGACTTCGGATGCGGGTTTTTCAGGGGCGGCGTTTTTTTCCAGTGGCGCAAACGGGCAATTTTTTTTTTTCTTTTTTTTTCAGCATGTGCCCCAGTGACGTTAGAAGCCTGTAGCGGCTTTACCAGGCGGCGACCCGAGCAGACCTCGTTTCTTAGTGGCTGCAAACGGGCCAAAGAGCCTGTACGGAAAAAAATGATAAGCCTCGGCCCCACTAAGCACCACAATCTAGAGTCTTTCATTGGTTGTGTGACCCTGGACAAAAGTCCGATTCGGCTTAGTGTTTCACGCTGCTCGAGAATGACCCGGAGCTGTCCAGGTCTTCTTTGACGCCAGACAGCCAAAGCATTCGCTTGCAGCATTCGAATGCGGTGTCCCCGCAGATACGCTCCGAGATTTTCTTGGAGGCGTACGTCCTCGTCCACTGCCCACGGGGAAGTTGCCCAAGACGAATCGACGCTAGAAAACATGACCATGGAAGTTTCTTCTCGTCTCTGCTTCCGGAAAAGCAGTTGTACCCCCGGACCCGGCGGCGAGACGCCTCAAACCCTTCCACGCGGGGTCAAACAGAGATGAGTGAGCCGCTTATGCCACTTCTGACGCTGTATTACTATTACTTGCCCTACGTCGGAGCTAATGTCCTGGGCTCGCTCTGGTGTGGTAGGTAATTCAATCAATGTAGCCCCAATCACTTCTATCTGAGCTCAGTCGACCACCCACAAACTTGATTGCAGTCGCCAATAAAGCATGGCCGTGAGGAAGAATTCCATGCAGAACCGAAAAAGCGAGTAAACCCCGGTGAAGCCGAATGCAGCTAGCCGACCCCGGTTCAAGAGCCGCTGCACCGAGTGCTACACCATGTGATAAGCTGAGACTTGGCGGAAGCCGCTGTACATAAGTACGGCGCATACGAGTAGATCTATTCTGACGATGCGTCCCCACGTCACGCTGCAGGGAATAGATAACTATCGCTTACAGCCCATCCTTGGCCAGAAGGAACCAACGCAGAGCGCGCTGCAGATTTGATGCCATCGCCACTGCCCATGTCGTGTCTGTCCAGCCACATCTCTCTGCGCAAACAGAATTTTACATGCGTCGCATCTGTGCAAAATCACAATTGTCTTGTCCTGTGTATCAAAAACCTCAGCAATTCGAATATTCAGCACCGGGTACGGAGCAGCAATCATCGCTTTACGTTTTGCAACCACTCCGAGGCTCGGCGAACCTCGGTGGCGCTCACAACACGGTTCAGGCGCCAGGCGCATTTAGCGAATCAAAAGTAGCTATTTTTTATTCATCAAATCTTGTCGATTTGGAGTCGCATAAAAATATTCCATCTTCAAATTGCCGCCCACAGTGAATCTCCAGCATGTCAAACTAGTAGTCGTCGCCGCGGCTAATGACCTCCTTGACTGTCGGTCTTATCAGGATAGTCTGTAATGGAGTTAGCAAAGCCGCGAGCGGGAAACAAAGAGACGCATCTTCAAGCGCTTTAAACCACTTACGTGTTCAAACTGGGCCGTGTACGAGCCCTTCTTATCAACTAGCGGAGGGTACGCCTCGACAACACCGGCTCCGACCAAATGGTTCAACTATGTGCACTGTTAGCCTCATCTCCCTACAAGACAACCCCTGCGGGACGCAACGCGCAACTCACCCCCAAAAGATACTTGTCATGGCCCATGCGGTCCAGGTAGCGTCTGCAAAATGGCAACGTGCCAAAGCTCTTGTTAATCGCATTCAGCAGCGTCCTTGCCGAGCTCAGACGCAAGTCCACGTGGCCGACCTCTGCGTTCTTGGCATAGTGCGACACCTCGCCGTCGTCGCGCACGTAACCGTTGCCCGTGCTGCCAAACGTCTCAATCGCAAAAACGTCGCCCTCTTCCATCTTGGTTTGGTCGTTGCTCTTGACAATCGGCACCGACTTTGTGCCGTGGATGCTGTACGGCAGGATATTGTGACCCGTCAGGTTGCGGATGCTCTTGACCGGGTACGTCGTGCCGTCAATCTCCACCTCGTAGCTTTCCATCGTCTCCTGGATCACGGCACCAATGTCACCCACGCGCGCGTCAATGCCCGCCTCCTTGATGCCCGCGTTGGTCGCCGCCTTGACCGCCGCCAGCAGCTGATCGTATTTATCCTCAAACGCCATCGTAAACGCCGAGTCGACGATGCGGCCCTTGACGTGCACGCCAAAGTCCACCTTCATCACGTCCGCCTGCTGCAGAACCATCTTGTTGCCCGCGTTGGGCGTGTAGTGCGCCGCGCAGTGGTTCAAGCTCAGGCCGCAAGGAAAGCCCATACCCGCCACCATCGGGTCGCCCTCGGCGAGCCCGTCGTGGCCCGTCAGCGCTCGAACGCTGTTCTCGATGCCCTCGGCAATCTCCGTCAGCGTCTGGCCCGGCTTGATCGATTTTTGCGCGTACTGGCGCACCTGCCGGTGAATCTCGGCCGCCTCGCGATAGTCGGTGATGAAGTCGCTGTTGAGGTTGTCGAGGTGCCGCTTCTCCTCATTTGTGGTTCTGTAGCGGTTCTCGTCCGTGTATTCGACCTCCTCGCCCTTGGGGTATGTCCCGTTGGGAAACAACTGGCTCAGCTTGACCGTTGGCGGCTCCGTCTGGCTCGTAGGGTTCTTCTTCTTCTTTCTGGGCTTTCTCTTCTTCTTCTTTTTGGCGGCACCAGTACCTGCGTCAGCGTCGTTGGCAGGCTCATCTTCAGAGTCGTCGCCGTCCTCGTCGTCGTGGGCGGCGGGCTTGCCATTGGGCTTGTCATCCGCCACTAACCGCGTCCCAGGTTAGCGAGGGTGTTTTTCTGAACATCAGCTTCCACGTGCGAAATCTCAATCCTACCTTTGAGGTCCTTGAGCGCCTCCTCTGCTTGAGCGGCCATCTTTCCCAGTCGTGTGATGTTGGGGCTACTTGCTTGAAGAAGAAAAAATGGTTCCCGTGTCGAAGCACCACCCAAAATTTACCCCGCCTGGCGCCGATACTACCAATATGACGTGTGGGGTGTGCGTCGCTGTAGATTATAATAGAGAAACGGAGAAATAGCTATTTACTCGGCAGAAGTTTCCATATATATTGATTTGTATTCCAATTGCTTGATTTGGTAGGCTTTTACTGTGCTTACAGTCGGTCGGTGCAGCTCTGCGCGTGGGGCTCGAGTCCGCGGGGCGGCGGGACACACCAATACTTGTTGCCTCCTGCATCAACACCACCAAATCTCTCAGCGTTCGAGATGGAAGAGCAAGTGCAAAGACTGGCTAATAAAGTATGGCAAATATACCAGACTACGCCTGCAGACAAGCGTGTTTGTAAGTTTGAGCATTAGATGTTATCTGCAGCTCTGACTGTTGAACTAGTAATCGGAATCGCCGGCATCCCCGGCTCAGGTCCGTTAACATACAATAGCTCTGCAGCTTGCCTACTCACATTGCTTAATTTAGGAAAAACTACATTTTCAGAAGCTATCACAACTCGCATCAATGACATTGCGTCACGGCAAACCCCTGAGTCCCCTACGCCTGCCGCCTTTTTGCCAATGGACGGCTTTCACTACCCCCGGAGCTACCTCTCCGCACAGGCAGACGCTGCTTTGTATCATACCCGCCGCGGGGCGTCATTTACCTTTGACGCGGCCAAGTTTCTAGGTGTCATTAGAAAGCTGCGCAATGCTTCTCTTGAGAATGAAATCAAAGTCCCTTCATTCGATCACGCCGTCAAGGATCCCATAGAGGATGACATTATCATTGCGTCTACTCAGCGCATCGTGATTGTAGAGGGCAACTATGTGGCACTGAACGCCGACATCTGGCGCGACGCCGCGGCACTCTTTGACGAGCTTTGGTTTGTCGAGGTCGACTTTGATCGAGCAAGAGAGAGACTGGCGCCCCGACATGTCAAGGCGGGTATTGTGGCGAGTCTCCAAGACGGATATAAACGTGCAGACGAGAATGATCTCATCAACGGCAAGGAGATTGTCGACAACAAAATGCCGATTCAAGAGATTGTTTATAGCACTGAAGACGATGGCTGGTCTCCAGGTGTCTGACTTCAACTTGTTCACAGCAGATATTACAGACTAGCACTAAGCATCTGCGAGCAGGCTTTATATATTAATAATTCTCTCAAGGAGAAAAGAGTAAAAATAGTACAAAGGAGAAAAGAATAATTATATAGTATGATCTATATAGCTCAGGGTAAGCCTCCAAGAACTGTTTATGCACCAATTGTACCAACTTCAAGAACAGCTGGGTCAAAATTCGAATCCACGCAACACAACGGGCAGGTCTGGTCCAAGCCGCGGTACTCTGTATGCTTGAGTACAATGATAATACTCAACGCGTCCGCTTACCCTCACTCTCTCTTGGCTGTTTATTACACGCACGGTCAAAATGTACAAATTCACGCTGTCTCGGAAATGACGGACTGCCCCCAACATCAGCCGTGCCGACAACGAATACCACAAAGGCTTACAGCTATTCCTTCTCGCCATTACTATTTGCTTAACCACCTTTCTCATCTCTCTCGAGTATGGAACCCTCCATCACCTACGCCATGGTCCGGCCATTCTACACTCTGCTCCAGCAATAACGGACACTGAGGCTGGATAGCTTCTCCATCATTGCTACTGCACTCCCTTCTATAACTAGCGAACTTCACATCCTCAACGATTTATGCTGGTCCGAAAGCTGTCAGTATCCTCTGCCTCCAGCTAGGGACGATCAGTCAAGTTAATGCGCGCGTTGAAAGAAAAAAAAGTTGGAAGTTGGCACGGGTGGTGCTGAGACGTACTTGATACGGAGATAATGTAATACATAAAATGAAAAATAGTACAAAATTTTGCGAACTTAAGAAACTTCTTGACTTATTATATATATTTTAATATAAACCTTATTTTTTATAAAACTCTAGATATGGCCTAGCCTAGATAGGTTAACTTATCATGTCTTGTCTGCCTCTGCCTCTACCTTATGCGCGGTAGTCAATTCATTCATTCTTCTTGCCATGGAAAGCCCCGTACCCTTTCGGGTCTTGATCGTCTTTTCCCACAGCGCAGTGTCCTTGATGGGCTGGCCGTACCCATCGAGGCGGAGGAGCTCCATTATCTCAGGAATCTCGGCATGGTCACGGGTGCCACGCATGCGATGACACCACGTAATCTTCTTCATCTCGAGATGTTTCTTGCAATCTCCCTGGCCGGCAATCTGGTCAAAGGCTTCCATAATAGCTGAGCCGCCTTGGCCGTCGGTGGGCGTTGTCAGGGGCGTGACCAGATCGAGAGGCTCAAAGAGGAACTCGCCGCCGACCTGGCGCTGGTCGCCCGACTTAAGCGTGAGGCCACGAGGTAGCTGCCTCAAGGCTTGGCTCATGCCGGTAAAGACGCCCTTGAGAAACCCCATCTTGATGTACGCGGGTTTCTCGCCAAGCGCGAGAGTCTTGACCATGCCGAGAGCCTCGAAGAGCGCGCTCTTGGGGTCGGTATACAGAGAGAACGGGCACTTGGTGGCCTCGATGTACATTTCGATGAGCTGAGGGTCACCGCAGCCGATGATGACGATGGAAGTGGTAACGGGAAGACGGAGGAGAGCTTCGCTAGATATCGACTCGGCGAGAGCACGAATGTATTCTTGACAATTCTGAACAAGTCAGCTTCCTGCGTTCAAAAGAGGTGGGTGAACTGATGAGACGACTTACACCGCAGAAAAAGTGGCGGACGAAGACTACCAGGACTCGTCGGGCACCGTTAGGGCTGTTGTAGAGGCTCTGGAAGGTATGTGACTTGCCGTGCTTATCGAGCAGGACATAGTCTGCAACCTCGGCGAGCGTGGCATCCGAGGGTATCTCATCGTTTGTCGCGAGCTGCCCGTCAAAGTCCGTCGGCTTGTTGTCGATGTCGATGCTCGTCGGGGGCGTCGCTTTTGGAGGGTTCTCAGCTTGTAATGGCGGGGCAGCAGCTGTGTCTTGCACGACAGCTGCAGCTGCAGCGGGAGGCACAGCGGCCGAGTCAGACTTGGCGTCGGCCATGTTGCACGAGATAAGATAGCGATCTGCTGGCTATTTTGGGAATTTGCCGGAAACACAAAAGTCAAGATCAAGGGGCAGCCAACAGAGAAGCGTACATGTGAAGAAGCGAACATGGGCAACTGAAGCTGCCGGCGCGCGCCAACGCCAAAAGGGTCAAGTGCGCCTGCTGAGGGTGACGGCAGGGGCGTAGCTGCCAGAGCCGCCACAAGGCGGTTGGGCACTAGGCCGCTGGACGGTGACTAAATCGGATACGGATAGACAGCATGAAAATCCCGCCGTTGGGCTGCATTTTAAGGCTTCTTTTGCTGTTTCACCAAGCCTCAGCCACGATGCACGTTTCAAGAAACACAGCCCACACTGCTGCAAAGGGCCAAAGGGGTGGCTACTTGGCTCATAACGTGGTAGCGTCACTAGCATGGCACGTGGTTTGTGGCGTTGGCATGTTAAGGTTTTGACATTGGCGTTTTTAAGCGCCTGCATTGGCCACAGATGCAACGGGCAAGGCAATGATGGATTATACTGTGGCTCGTCCAGTCGTATTGTCAAGTCCTTTGACATTGGATTGTAGTTGTATGTTTTCACTTCAATTTTGCCGCGCAGAGTCGCGCAGACGAGTCCACAACTTGTTACTGCCAGGAAGCAATGAAAGCAGTGAGACAGGGGGACCTAGGAGTGGGTTGCCACGATTGGCAATGGGACCAGGGTTCAGAGTCAGACTAGGTAGATTCTATTTACAGCTGAGGATGCTACCCCAAAAATACCTCCAACGTGGGCGAAACTGATGCCATACTTGTTACTCCGACATGCTCATGCAGTCCGGAATTTTACATTCCTTCAAGATTTCCGCTTCTCAATATGACCTACGCAACGTTGCTAGTTACACAGCGGCTATCTATGTACATTCGACATGTGATACCGTCAAGAGCTCCAGTCAACAGCAGACCCCAATCAGTAACCCAAACTCTAACTAAACTGGGTAATCCCCTCCAGCGAGTCTCCAAAGCGTCCGCTGGTAGGTACCTAGGCGGTAAATAGTGCGAAAAGGCACCAACCAAACTCTTTCGTCATTCTACTAGGTTGGCTAAGAAACCCCGCAGCGCTTCCCCAACACTCAACCCAATTGTCCGCTTTGCCTTTGACCGAGGCTAGGGAACTCCGCCACGTATGGTCTCCCCGGATTGGGGCAATGAACAAGATAAGTGCGCCAAGGCCATGTTTCCTGCTGCACATGCATGTTGCATCTTCGACAAAGAAAACCAGACACCAGCGACACCACGATACAATATAAATCCGTCTGTTTCTACTTGTACGTCTCACAGAAGGGTAGCAAAATCTCATCACCTCCACCCTGTTGCCTGCGACACGCAGACGCCATCATCAATTTACCAATAGACCATGGCCGACCCTGCCAACAACAACAATTCCGCCGGCCGGCAGCAGAGAGACGGGCAGCAGCCGACAGTCACCCCATTGCAGTTGTATGTGCGGCAAGACTCGCGGCCAAACGAGTCCATCGACATTGAGCGTTTGCTCTCGTCATCTTTCTATCCCGGCGCCTCGTCGAGCTACAATTTCAACGATCCGGTACCTAGTTACAGAGATCCCTTCCCTCTTCCCAATTGGCGACGGCTAACATCCCACGCGCAAAGTCGCCATCCAACAGCACAAACACCATCTTCATCCCAGACGACGACGGCGATTCTCCCGGTCTGCACGAAGTAGAGTCCCCGGATGATGATGCATCCGCAAAGAGTAAGAATAAGGCGCCCGCGCAGGGTAAAGCTGGCGGCGCAAAAAGAAAAACAGATGCCGGCGGCAGCGAAGGGCCAGGCGAGGTAAGAGAGGCCGCGCAACGCTTTAAGACGCCAATCTAATTAGCATTCTATAGCGCCGCCGAAAGCAGATCCGTGAAGCGCAGCGCGCATACCGACAGAGAAAAATATCACAGACAGCCTACCTCGAAGAGAGGGTCAAGCAGCTAGAAAGTGCCATTGAGAACATGAGCTCCGTAGTACTCTCCTTTAGCGAGGAGCTCATCGGCTCCAACATCCTCTCCTACCAGAGTGAACTCACAGGCCGGCTCCGGGATGCCCTGGCGACGTGCCTCACCCTAGTCCGCGAAACCGGCAATGGGTCAACGGAGCCGGAGCCGGCCGCCGGGCCGAGTTCCCAGGCCAATATGGCTCTCGTGCCGTCGATCCCGCCCGCCGTGCCCAACAAGCCCACCAGCATCAAGAACATCTTTGGCAACAAGCCCTACCCCGACATGAACACGAGCCTGGCCGTCTCCGACTTTATGGACATGCTCGCGACCTCGGTCGTCTACTATGGCTATCTAGCCCTGGCGGACCCCACGCTCTCGACGACGCGCCTCCACCGCCACTTTGGTCTCCCGCTGCAGCTCATGACGCGCGAAAAGATGCTGTCGTACTTTTCCGCCCTCTTCCAGACTCGCATCGGCCAAACGCCCAAGAACGCCAAGTGGCCGGACAAGCCCGGCATGCCCTTCTTCAGCATCGGCGGCGCCGGCACCCACTACTCGCCCGCCTTTGCCTCGAGCTCCGCCTCGGCGCCGCTCTCCCTACCCTGGGCCAACACGGCCGACCAGTCCGAGACGTGGTCGGTGCGCAACAATGCCTGGACCGTCCCCATGGACCCGGCGAATGTGCCGGCGAATATGCAGGACCGCTTCGAGGGCGACTGGTTCGACATGCAGGATCTGGAGCTCTTCCTCATTGAGAAAGGCGTGAGCCTGCGGATGATGCCCAGTAAAGAGTCTATTAATGACATCAATGTTCCCATGTTTTTACGAGGTGAGTTATAGCACGCCAGTGTCCTTGTGGTTTCT
Source organism: Beauveria asiatica (assembly GCA_038367545.1). NCBI lineage: Eukaryota > Fungi > Ascomycota > Sordariomycetes > Hypocreales > Cordycipitaceae > Beauveria > Beauveria asiatica. The sequence goes on along the minus strand of JAAHCF010000159.1, from coordinate 10,751 downwards.
TGTCTGATTAACTCATTCGTCAGGCTTGATGTTAAATTCGACCTGTCTAGGTCAGTCTCCAGGATTTCGGCGTCGCGATGTCGAAATTGCTATTCAAGCCGCCCAGTGCGGACCGCAGGATTAGACTTAACATTGATCGATGAGAACGATTTGTACACTTGGTGCTTTAATAATGCAGTGCTATGCGAAATAAAATAAACGCTATTTCTTTTTTGTTTTCCAGTGGATGTCCATTGTCACTCACTGATTAGGTTGTTTAACGCCAGCTGTTAGCAAACGCACGCTCGTCTGGCTTCCAGGCCCTTCTTCTCGCCGAATTTGCTTCCTTCTGTTTATCTTGAACTTTTTTCTCTTCAGACTCGATCCTTCACATTTCTTCTTGCGCACTTTACTTTCAGACCTTTTTTCTCTCTTCACAAACAGTCTTCTTCGGAAGAGGCACACCGTTGGAGTATCAAGAATTATGCCGACAAGTACCAAGCCTCAGCAAATTATTCGCTCAGAATTTCCATCGTCACATTGTCCTATTGATTCCTGTTTCACTTTTCCGCTAAACGTCAAGCATCCCTGATGACAAGATGAATAAGCTCTCAGTGGAACTCCTCGTCTTAGTTGCCGGCAACCGGAGCAACCTAGCCACCCTTATTACCACATGCAGACGCATGCGTGATCTTCTCGAAGGACACTTATACAGAGGCGAGTGCCTCGCTGCGAAACTTGAACAAAGGGAGGACGAACTTGCGATATTCCAGGCAGCGAGCGACCCTACTCATATAAACACTCTGAAGAAATGGGCTGGCTACATTGCTCGCAGAGACGGGACTAGTAGCGACCGTGGAGACTGGTATTTGGGGTCTGCTCTCAGAGCAGCTGCAAGCGCTGGAAACAAAGCGGCGGTGTTGTTGCTGCTCGAGCATCACGTTCCGAAGGATCTTCGAGATTCCGAGCGTCGAAGTCCTCTCATGTGCTCAATTGTCGAGGAGCATGTCGATGTGGCCAAACTATTAATTGAGGCCGGGTGTGATGTGTCACTGAGCACCAAATTCTCTTCCCCCATGCTCGCCGCGTGCCGGCTAGGAGATAGGGCCACCGAGATAGTCCGGATGATGCTTGACCGCGGAGCCGACCCATGCGCTCCTGTGGACGACGGCATTCCTTCTATGTCGACAGCGCCCGGAGAGGCAGCAAAAGTGGGATCTCTTGGTCTACTACGACTTTTCGAAGCCCGGAACGTAGATCTCCACAGCAGCCATCATTATGATGTGTATACGTTACCGATCTGTGCAGCCATGGTCAACCGCCAGCACACGGCGCTCGAGTTTCTTCTTAAAGGTGGTCACTACCCTGCATGGGACACTCACAGGGGCAAACTCTTGCTATTTGCAGTTCGCCAATTTGCCGCTGCAGAGTCGATGCGACTGTTCTTTGAAAACACAGAACTCACAATAAACTCTCTTGATGAGGCATATTGTCCATTTCTCATATCAACTATAGAGCGTGATGACGACAAAAATGAAGACATGATACGGTTTCTAGTCTCTCAAGGAGCCAATATCAATTGCCGCAAAAGCAACGGCGAACCAGCATTGGCTTGCGCAATTTTAAGATGCAGTCACAACCAGATCGAAATAGTAGACATGTTCATCCGGGCCGGCGCCGATCTCGCGCAGCGGGGACCCGATGGCAGGACGCCGCTTATCCTCGCTTCGACTCTATCTAATGGCAGTAATCTTGTCAAGATCATTCTCGAGCACAACTCTAATAACGTCGATGCCAAGGACAACAATGGCGAGACAGCCCTGCAACTGGCCATTCACGCGCGGTGCCACCAGTCAGTGCGGCAACTTCTCAAGCACGGTGCGAATCCAAATCAATTTACAGAAGGGGTTTCAATGCTTTCGCTGGCAGTTTGTCGCAATGATGATGTTTTGTTACGGCAGCTCATCAACGCAGGCGCAGACGTCAACCTTTGTGACAAATCTCCGACGGGGTTGTTTCCGCTTATGCATGCCATCATAAAACGGCACATCAACTCTGTTCTACATCTTTTGGTACGTGGAGCAAATCTTGAACTACGCGACAAGACTGGAAGAGGAGTTCAAGAGCTGCTTCATGAATTAAATTTCAACTCGCTTCAGGATTTCGTTTGTCATGCAGCTTAATAAACGAGGCTCCGAGTATGTTCCAACTCAGTCATCCAGGTATCTTCGCCAGACAAAAATTTCAGGAAACTTGTTTTTTAGCTACGCAAATTCAACCGAAAATATTTTCATCAGCATCTACGTATTGCAGTCGAATGCCAGAGCTCAGTGCGAGCGCAATCTATCAAGCCCCCACGACAGAGTAACCTGCTGCAGTGTCGAGACTTGGCTTGGCCAATTGAAAACTTTTATTTGAATAACTGGTCTTTCCGGTTTCGGGCCGCATAAAAAGCTAAGCGGATAATATTACTGCAAGTCTCTCGCGCACAACCCCGTCTGCAACGGTCTCATCGAAACAAATGAGGCTGCGACGGCTAAATAACTAGTGGAGATGAAGCTCAGCACCCATTTGCTCGGCGGCTATCCGCAACAAGTTCGAGGGCGGATTTCACACGCAAATACATTTAAAATCCATGTTTTGTGAAAATGTGTCGATCGTTGATTGTACGTTTAGAAACGTAGAATTCACGGCAGTGATTGCTTATACCGTAAAAAATCGGATCGCTGAAATTCAGCTTATATACGGATTAGGTATTTTCATTTTATGGGTACCTATTTAGGACGAAACATTGATCGAGCTAGTTAATCCAAGCACGGTATAAAGCCATTGTTAGCGCTTTCACTTATACTCTTGAAAAACCACATAAAGTAATCCGTACCTCTGTTAAATTGATCATTTAATAGCGCTTGGATTATTCTCTTGTTTGCTTTATTTTCTAGGTCTTTATTGGCCTGCCTCGCGGGTATCCGTCGGTACGGAGATGTTTTGTACTGTGTTTGTTGCTATGTATACGTACCTTGGGCGAAATCTACATCTACCAGCAGAAATTGAGCATCTCAATTAGCTAATTTCGAGCCTCGAGCAACGCGCAGGATTCATAACTAGGATTCATCCGCTTTTGGCCAGCTGCATGAGACTCGAGCCAGGGTTCTGTCTATTCGGAGCAGTTGGAAATTTACTGTTACTATGGGTCCCGTGTTTGTTTGTTTTTTACCCTTGCCCCGACTTTATAAGGAGGCGAAAACACACCGTTAACATCGACTATTTCTGCCATCTGCCTACTTTCTCGTATCCCCTGCTTTTCGGTTTTCGCCCAAGATGTCGACCCTTTTCGACTCGGAGGTACTCCAGAAGCTTGTTTCTCCCGAAGCTCAGCATCTGCACCGCCTCCTCAAGGAATTGTCTCGCATCGGTGTGGGCAGCATTGTCAGTTTGCCGCGAATCGTTGTCTTCGGCAGCCAAAAAGCCGGCAAATCATCCGTTTTGGAAGCCATTTCTCGTATAAAATTTCCTGCCGATTCTGGTCTCTGCACGCGTTTTGCAACAGAGCTAGAGTTCAGAGATGGCGCGCAACTGCGGATCAATGCCAGCGTGAAATTCGCCGACGGCAGGCCCGCCAAGTCGCTCAGCTACAATGGCGTTCACGAGAGTGATTTACCTGAGCTGATTCGACAAGCAAAAGAGGAGATGGGGCTTGTTGGGCTTGACAAGAGTTTCTCCAAAGATGTACTCAGACTGAGCATCGAACGGCCAGGAATGTACCCGCTGCAATTGGTCGACCTCCCGGGCGTTTTCAAGACTACTTCTGGCGACCAAACCAAGGAAGATATCAAAACAGTCGACGATCTGGTTCGCGGTTATCTGGAACAACCCAATAGCATCATCATGCTGGTCACTGCAGCAGAGGGTGATTACCATAACCAGTCGTTTCGGGAGCAGCTGGAAAAGTTTGGTGTTCCAAAAAGCCGCACGATCGGCATCATTACCAAACCTGACAGGACAGAATCCGACCAGCTGAAGTACTTTACCTCTTTAGCTTTGAATCAGCAAAGCGATTCGAAGCTTGACTTGGGCTGGCATGTCATGCGCAATCGAGATACAAAGAATGAGTCGGACGATTTTGACGGCCGTGACAGAAGGGAAGACGAATTCTTCGCCGAGTCAGACTGGGCCAAGATCCCACGTACAGATCGAGGGGCCAAGGCGCTCCAGGCTAGGCTGAGCAAAATTCAATTTGATCAATTGCGTCGCATCATCCCAGAGATCATGCAAGAGATGAACGCCAAGCTCGCCCAGCGAGAGGAGGAACTCGAAAGACTGGGTACCGCGCGGTCGAATATCGAGGATATGCGCAATTTCCTCACTAGAAAGGCAGACGCATTCCAGCAGCTAGTCAAGGAGGCTGTAGAGGGTCGGTACAATGATGCCTTTTTCCGCCGCTTCCCGGATCACTATAACCTTCGTGCGCAGCTTCGCATGTTTAGTACCGCGTTTGACTACGTCTTGCGAGAGAAGGGTGCGGAGCGAATTATTATCGGAGACAATGGAAACATGGCCGGCGGATCTGAGCGACGAGAATGGCTGGACGAATTTCTTGAAGCGAACCCTTACCCTGTCTCCGACCCCGACAAGTGCACTTACAGGGATTTTGGCGATGAGCTGAACAGGGAAGCAGCAAAGACCCGCGGCTTGGAGTTCCCTGGTACCACAAATGACAGTCTTGCTCATAGTTTGTTCCAAAAACAGTCTCGCAAGTGGGAGGGAATGGCTCAACATCACATTGACATGGTCACGACCAGTGCTAGGCTCTTTGTCGAAAAAGCCATGGAGTTTGTAGTCGGACCGGCTTCCACCAATCCCACCACAGAGGCCATTCTGCGCATTATCGTGGACGATTTCTTCGAGGAGCGTGAGCTTGTTCTGAAGGCCAAGCTGGAGGAGTTCATACTTCCATATCGTGAGGCCTATGCTTTGCCGGTGGACCGGGAGTTTGAGGTTCTGAAGAAGGCGAGGTCTGACGCGCGTCGGAACAAGCAGATTCTCGAACAGCAGCGCCTCATTTTGGCGGCCACCAACGGCAGTGAAAAGGACGACAAGGGCGAAGAAGAAGATATTTCGATTAGTGTAGATCAGCTACGCAGACTACTTTCCGCGGATCGCGCCCCCAGCGAAGGCGAGTTTGCGCCGGGCGATATTCTCGACAAGATGCAAACGTACTATGAGGTGAGGAGGAAGACTTGACTATGTCTCTGCGTGACAAAGGTTCCAGCTACTAACTTGATATTAGCTGTCTCTCAGGACATTCACCGACAACATCATTAACCTTGCGGTGGAAAGCTGTCTGGTTCGGCGTATCCAATACATTTTTACCCCGACAAGCGTGGGTGGAATGAGCGATGACCGAGTCAAAGAACTCGCCGCAGAGACCGAAGATATCCGGACTCGCAGGGAAGACTTGATAAAGGAGCGAGAGAAGTTGAAGGAATCGTTGAAGTATTGTAATCGATACAAGCCCCTGACTTCGATCTGTGAGTTGTAGCCAATCACTCTCTTCACAGGCGCATACGCTAACTCTGTTGATCACATCTCAAAGCTAAGACGAGCACCAGCACCACAGTGACACCAAAAACGACGAATGCGGTGGCGCAAGCTACCACGCGACCGAAGGATGTCAAAATATTCGGTGCCAATGATACCACAGGTGGCAATCGCGTACCACAACCAAGCAACTCGGTGCAAATCTCGGGAGAATCTGCAAGCCCCTTTAAGACCCCTAGTGTTCCCGGTAAGACACACACAAATGGGATAGCAGGGCCACGGATACAAGCAGCAGCGGTGCCGCGTCACAGCTTCGACCCAAGCCCGCCCCCCTGGTTTGGCCGGAAGACTGCTTAATCTGAGGTTGCTTGGAGAATCAGAGTCGGAATTATCGTCAAGAAAAAAAGTTAGGCTCGCAACATTATGCTTCAGCGCGAGTGTGAAACTTGAGCATCGAGCAGTTCTATCTTGGAAAGGTCCTGATACTAAGTTCTAAGGAAGAAATCTTTAGAACAGATGAATTACCGTTGAGGATTTAGATAACAGTGCCCAAGAAAAGACATTGGGAAGAGATGATGAGCTAGACCTATCCCTTTGACTGTGGAGGAGGAGCAAGCTGGTCACGAGCTCCATAGGGAAGAGAGACTAGAAAGTTACCAGACAGCACATATTAATTTGCCTGCAAAGGAAGTTAAGTTTAGTACTCGCCTGCGCCACAGTACCTCCTTATGCAGGCTATTTTCTATGCTGCTAAAAGTATCACGTTTTTTGAGGTACCTGGTTGGACGGAATCCCTGCAAGTTACCTGCTTGCTCCTCCTCCACAGTCAAAGGGATAGAATGGGAGAAGTGAGAAATGAAAAGAGGGGGGGGAAACAAGATGTATGATGAATAAGACAAAAGATGTAATCAGAATTAGTTGCAGCCCAGCTCGTCCGGTGCTCGCGAAGTAAAGCTTGGTATCTGTCCTGTGGAGGTGGCACTGCCCGAAGAGTGGGGCAAAAGTTGCCGCCCCGCGACCAGCAAGCTCCGACAGATCTCCAACAACGCAACCCGTTTCAAGCCCAGCGTTTTTGTCCTTTGCATCTCCCTTATCTGCTTGTTGCACTTCAATTCACTACCTTTTAAATTGCCGACACCTAATACGTGACACAAAGACTGTTCGCCTGATTTTCTTCACTCCGAGCAAGGCAACAAGCTACGCTACCATGTCTCGAGTTCCTCCTCCTGGAGGCCCTGGGAGGGGCCCCTTTGGCGGCGGCAGCCTGCCTGGAGGCAACCCTCGACCACCACCTCCCGGCCAAGGATACGGAGGCGGCCCCGGATACGGTGCCCCCCAAGGATATGGCGATGCTCGTGCTGGCCAAAGACCGCCACCCTCCCAACAGCGATATGGCGAGAAGCCGACTGGGCCGGCTGGAGGCGGACGACAGGTGCCACTGCAGGTCGAGAAAGTCGCAGACAAGACCCTGCAAGTCAAGTTGATTTACAGCAACGTGTAAGCTCCCATAACTCGAGTTTACTGCCCGATCGAATCTAATAGTGCGTAGTTGTGCCGTTTCGGCCGAAGACTTTCCTACGAATCGTGACGGATCCGATCTCTACCTGCTCATCCGAGGCGGCGACCCGGTCGGGGAATATGTCGTGACTGCAAAGCCCATTCAGGGCTTCCCCTCTGGTTGCATCAGCTTGTCTGATCCTCAACGCAGCTGGACAGGCATCACGATGCGCGACCAGTTCACTGGCGAAATCTTCGACCCGTTCCAGTCTGGTGGCAAGGCATATCTGGGCTCTCTGGACCTCGAGATTGGCTTTGCATCGCCCAGCAAAAAGACTGAGGTGCCATACGATGAAGATGAGCTCGCCAAACAATTCATGGACACATATGGAAACCAGGTGCTGGCGCCTGGCCAGCCGTTGATCATGGACGTTCGCAATATCCCTCTGCGGATCGTCGTCAAGACTGTCGGGCTAGTCGATCTCGCTATCGGTGGTGAGGAGGGCTCTCAGAAGCGCCGAGAGGCTCATGCCCGTGGTATCTTGACGAATCAAACGCGGGTGCTCTTCCATCGTGATGGCAAGGGCGACTTTAACCTCAAGCCGTCTATGAACAAGCCCAACTCCAACGCCATTCTGGCCCCTGACTTCAAATTCGAGGATATGGGTATCGGTGGTCTCGGTGACGAGTTCTCCACTATCTTCCGTCGTGCCTTTGCGTCTCGCGTGTTCCCCCCTGGCTTGATCGCCAAAATGGGCATTCCTCACGTCAAGGGTATGCTTCTGTACGGACCTCCTGGTACCGGCAAAACTCTCATCGCTCGACAGATTGGTATGATGCTCAATGCCAGGCCTCCCAAGGTCATCAACGGCCCCGAGGTGCTGAACAAGTACGTCGGTCAATCCGAGGAGAACATTCGAAAGCTGTTTGCCGACGCCGAGAAGGAGTACAAAGAGAAGGGCGACGAGTCCAGCTTGCACATTATCATTTTTGATGAACTGGATGCCGTCTGCAAGCAGCGTGGATCGGGAGCTGGCGGCGGCACTGGCGTGGGCGACAGTGTTGTTAACCAGCTACTGTCGAAGCTTGACGGTGTTGATCAGCTGAACAATATCCTATTGATCGGAATGACCAACCGAAAGGACATGATTGATGACGCTCTGCTTCGTCCTGGACGTTTGGAGGTGCACCTGGAGATTTCCCTGCCTGATGAGGAGGGCCGACTGGAAATTCTCAAGATTCACACTTCCAAGATGAAGACGAACGGTCTTCTAGACCTTGATGTGAATCTAGAGGAGCTTGCAGGCCTAACAAAGAACTACTCGGGTGCCGAGTTGAACGGTCTCGTAAAGGCAGCAGCTTCGTTTGCCTTTTCTCGCCACACCGAGGTCGGACAGCTCGCGGCGGTGAAGCAAGATGTCGCGAGCATGCAGGTGAACCGTGCTGATTTCATGAATGCGCTGACCGAAGTCCGCCCTGCATATGGTGTGTCGGAGGCTGAGCTGGAGGAAGCTGTCCGTCTGGGCATTCTGCCGTACGGCGGCCATATCAACGCGACGATCCAGGAGATGATGCGTGTGGTGGGCATGATCAAGCAGGACCCCAACAAGTTCAACTCGTCAGTGCTGTTCCATGGCCCGCGCGGGTCAGGAAAGACGGCCCTGGCGGCGCACATTGCGACGCAGTCAGACTTTCCATTTGTCAAAATGGTTACTCCTGCGGATTTGGTGGGCTACCGGGATGACTTTGCCAAGAAGGACTACGTGCACAAGGCATTCGCGGACGCGTACAAGTCGCCTGCTAGTATTTTAATTCTGGACGATTTTGAGCGTCTGATTGGCTGGAACCCGATCGGATCGCGCTTCTCGAACGTGATGCTGGAAGCTCTGACGACGCTAATTGTGTCGAAGCCACCAAGAGTATGTTGCATGCTACTCCCTTGACAAGTAATCAAGCTAATTATATGTACAGGGCCACCGTTTACTGGTATTTGTGACGACATCCAAGGCATCGGTACTCAAGATGCTGGAAGTCGACCAGGACTTTGCAAAGAAGGTGGCGGTTCCGGCGGTGTCGAACCTGCGGGAGCTAGGCAACGTGCTGCACGAGTCCAATTCGTTTAACAGCGGTGACATTAGTCAGGTGATCGGGATGGTGCAGGAGAGGACGCGAGAGGAGAATGTGGGCGTGGGCATCAAGACGATCATGGACTGCATTTTCGAGGCCAAGGCAGGGGGCCCAAGCAGCAATGTGTTGGAGACGTTTGTGGACCTAGTGGTTGAGAATATGAATGATCTGAGGGGATAGAAGATGGTATCTAATAAATTCTCTCGACCATATAGACCAATATAAAGGTTACGAAAGAAGGCATAAGCCGTTGCTGAAGCGTTATTTTTGGTGTGAAAATGCAGCCAACCGTACAGGGGTGACAGCAACGTTGATGGGTCTCGACGCAGGGGGGCTTTCTCGCCTATCCGAACATGGGGAGGCTTGATAATTAGGGAAATGTGCGCATCGGCAAGATTGGAGATGAATGTGGGCATAACATGCGAGACAGAGGCCAAGCGTGTCTATGCGGGAAAACGGAGCAAGGCGGTAAAGTCTTTGGCTGCATGTCGGTGTGTGTTGACCGCATCGTTGCTTGTAGACGAGGCGTGTAGGCCGCCAGCCGCGAGCGAGGGGTGCGGGTTCATGCCGCGATTATTAATAAATTTATTAATTTAAGTATGCAGACAAACAAACGGAAAACTTGTAGAGAAAAGACTGTAACTAGAGAAAAAAACGCAGAGGAGAGTGTGAGGTGCCGCAGAGTTGCCAAGTAATACGGTACTGGGGAATGGACAGAGGGATGCAGGTTGTGTGGCGTTTGCTATCAGTTTGGCACGAGAATGATTGCCCATATTGGGCATATGCAACGAGAATGATCTCTCTTTGATGGCATCATGGCTGCACATGGATGCATGAGAGTAATGTTGAATGTTGTAATCCGTACTTGGTGGGTAGTACTGCTATTTTACACGTAATCGGCTGTTCAAGTGTGGTGCGAGTAATGTGCAACAGGCAAGGCGGAAAGATGAGGAGAAGGCGGGCGAGGCGGAAGCTGGGGCCGGGCCGTTGTTGCGGTCACGCATCAATACTTGAGAGGGTAACTAGAATAAAAAAAGAGGCATATAATCCGTATTTATTTATGTGGTGTTGAATAACTAGAGTATGTGCCATTTATTTATTTATTAGTTAGGGCATCTTGAAGGATGGAACCGGAAAAGGTCTTTCCGGGGTCTTCAATAGTGTGCGGTGGAAACGACCAGGAATGGGTTTATCAACTGTGAGCAGGCTACCAATTTTGATTAATCTGTTACACGGATTCGATTGCCATAACTAGTGAGGTAGTTAGCTGACGAGAGCCGGGCCCCATCTTACCTACCACACAGCCCCGAGTTGTACATGTTTCTGATCTTGTCTGATGAGCAACTCGCCGCTGTGGTAGCATTGCAGGAGAGAGTTGTGTCTGCCGATGGGCGGACTGAGCAGGGGCATCATCATGTGAGCATTCAACTTTGTAGAGACGAGTAAATCTAATTTATTAATTTATCAGTGGTTGGGCTGGCAGTTGCAATGGCTGGCAAGTGGCAGCTGTCGCCAGCAGTTTTTTTTTTTTTTTCAAATTAGAAAATATTCTAATTCATCTTTTGCTCCTTACTTAGCTGGATTAATAGAAGGTGACGGACATATTG